>APFE030275387.1:837-36363 GCA_000404065.3 Pinus taeda
GAATCTTTTGCAGCTTCCAACCATTTCATCAGAGTTATTACTATCCTCATTATGCTTATTACATCAACGAGCATCTTTACCATATTGAATATTGTGTACTTGCAAGTACATCCAAACTATAAAAGCATGAAGTTAGCCATATTAGAATTTCGGAAGGTTGGAACTAGGCCTAACCCTTTTTTGGGTTTTTCTAGGTTTATTGAGGAGAGGCCAAGATTAATGTGGATTAATTTTCTATGTACTCTAGCAGGCTCAAACAATTGTCTCTTTCCAACCAACATTTTTCGGTAATTTGCTCCATTTTGTCGATTTTCCGGTGTGAAGGATTAGGACCAATTCCTTCCTAGGTCCTATGGGAGAAATTAAGAGGAAGCTACAACAACGATTCCAGGCCAATCCGGGCATTCCAGCAAGGTTTTCAAACCATTCTTAGATAGTTGTAGTGGCACAATTTCTGGGCAACGCAGAGGCAATTTGGGGGCCAAATTTTCTACCTGTTGGGGCCTATTTCTCACCTTGGGTTTGCTTTAACTTTCTTATGCAAGCCCAAGTGCACTTGTTTAATAAAATGGCTCAGCTGTTGTGCTAAAATATGTATTGGGTGTTTGGGTGCCTTGTCTGTTAAAATTTTTTGTTGTTTTCTAGTTCATGCTTCTGTTATTTACTAAATAATTCCATTAACAACATTACATTAAATTATTCCCAAATCAGTTTTACATAAGACTCTACTAAAACACTAGGACTCGCTTAAGACTTTGACGAAGAATTCCACCTAGCTTTGGGGTGAGGCTGGAGGGAAAAACTTGCCAATCATCTGTTTTTAGAAACACAAATGAGTTAGTGAGACAAAAAACCTACTAGGATGAAATTATCACCAAAATAATAGGCTTACCTAGGTTGTTATATACATCCATGGTCTTACTAGCATCAATTACACTAAATACTTGCAGAATGGGTTTATAATGATGCAATAAACTGTTGATTGATGATATGATGCTTGGAAATTGTTTTGGCAAATCTTCTTCCTAGGAACTTTGACAAAATGAGTGCAACAATACCTATCCAGGTGGATCATTCCAAAAATTGATTGTGTATGTTCTCCATGCATGAGAGGAAGGAATCCATGTGTTACAAAATCTATATGCTTAAATAACCTTCCTAGGGCTAGGCATTACAAATTGGAGCAAAAACTAGGGGGTGTTAAGTACAACTGATCATGCATCCTTTCCAACATTATATCATTTCAATTCAAGTACAACAAGTATTTATTAGCTTTATCATGTCCACAAAACACGAGCCAATAAAAAGAACTATGTTTGCTACTAGGGTTATATTAAAAATTGGAGCAAAAACTAAGGGCTGTCAAGTACAAGTGATCATGCATCCTTTCCAACATTATATCATTTCAATTCAAGTACAACTAGTATTTATTAGCTTTATCATGTCCACAAAACACGAGCCAATAAAAGGAACTATGTTTGCTTACTAGGGTTATCACCTAATGTCGATCCTCTTTGCGAGAACTCATTCCATTCATCTTCTATTCTAACTCTACAACGTTAGGTATAACTACAGTCTAGATATTTAAACTTCCATTATCTACACTGTATTTCAGCCAAATGGGAAACTCTAGCAATCAAACAATTTACTGTACAAAATTTATGCTTCAATAACTTGCATAAGGTCAGCCTTTACAATATGATCCAAAAACTTGAGGGTGTCATGGACAATTAATCATACAGAACCTGCAACATTAAATCATTTCAATTCAAGTACAACAAGTATTTGAATGGTGTGCAACATCAAGGCTAGCCTCATCATGTGCCCAAAACATGAGCTAGTAGTAAAACTATGATTGCTTACTAGGGTTCTTGCTTAGTGTTAATCCAGTCTGCTAGAGGTCATTCCATTTACATTTTGTATTAACTGAACAACATTAGATATAAGTACATTATAGATATTATACTTCCAGTATCATTGTGTTTTAGCCAAATGGGAAACTCTAGTGATAAAAAAAAAAACAATTGAATTATGCATCCAGAATAAAGTGACTCGACACTTGTTTCTCACACTTACAAATATTATATGTACTGAAGTATATCTAAACACAAGCTTTTGCAACACCTTCATGATCTCAGCAACACTTGAAAACACACAACAATTTTGCAACTTTCTTCTAAGATTTGGACAATCTGCAACCAACAACAGTATATTCCTCCTACACAAACATTGTAGACAAAAAAAATCTCCATCTTACAACTTTCACAATCTTTCGTAGAAAGCAACCTGTGCTTTGACATTCGGTTGTTTGGAATAAAAAATGATGTGCGATGGAAATAAGTAACCAATAACCAAAAAACAAATACTTGGATGAGTTTTGACTCATCTTAAGTTCATGGTTATATCCTCACCCACAACAAATACATGGATGAGTTGTGACTCATCTTAAGTTCATGGTTATATCCTCACCCACTTCGGCTGAGCCCGCACACTTGAGGTGGCTTAAAATAGAGTTCACAAGCCTTTTTATAGGCTTCATTACACTGACATCTATGCCTCTTGGTTGTTGCAAAAGAAATAAAGTTGTTGTTTGAGAAACATTTGTTGGCTTATAGGCAAGAGGAGTTCATATACAACCTTCCATCATAATTTGGTCTCTTGGTTGTTGCAAAAGAAAAAAAGTTGTTGTTTGAGAAACATTTGTTGGCTTATAGGTAAGAGGAGTTCATATACAACCTTCCATCATAATTTGGTTTAAGCCAACAGACCATGACACTTTTTTTCAAGGATCATTACACAAGTCATTCTCAAATCTAGAAAATCAACATATACATTTTTTTCCAAAAGTTGAAAACGTCTCTTCAAGGAGAGATCCTTTTTCATTTGTATCATTTATGATCAATGACCCTTATTGACCTTTCTTGTAGGCGTAAGGCTTGGATGATTTATTTGTAGGTTGATTCAGTTCTTAAAACACATGTTTTATTGCTATATTTTCAAATGATTTTTTTTTTTGTATTTGATCTAACTATGTCTCATATCAACAGTGGAATTCATTTGTCTCATTTATGATTAATGATCCTTATTGAGCCTTCTTGTAGGAGTAAGGCTTGGATAATTTATTTGTAGGTTGATTCAATTCTTAAAACACATGTTTTATTTCTATATTTTCAAATGATTTTTTTTGTATTTGATCTTCACCATGACTCTTAGCAACAGTAGAATTTTCAAAGAGGTATTTCCATTTGCCCATTCAATGAGAATTTTGTTAGAATTAAATACTTGTCAATTTACTAATTCCCTGTAGGGTTTTGTTGATTTACTACATATTATAATATGTCGTTACAACACTAAAAAGGATTATGTCTCTTTGCTTGTTCAAAGAGGTCTTTCCATTTGCCCATTCAATGGAAATTTTGTTAGAATCAAATAATTGCCAATTTACTAATTCCCTGTAGGGTCTTGTTGATTTACTACATCTTATAATGTCATTACAACACTAAAATGGATTATGTCTATTTGCCTTAGTCCTACAGGATCACCAGTTCTAGTCAAGAATGGTAAATTAAGCATATGCTTGTTACATCTCCTTGGTGGGAGAAAGGGTTTTCATTGTTTTGCAATAGTGTGGTGATAATATTGTGATGTACATGAACTTCATCTTTATGCATATTAATGAATTTTTTAGCCATCCACTACTTGTGTAAATTGTAGATTTTGTTGTCAACCATTTATATTCTTCATGGGGTATAATTTCCAATAATATACGTTTTGCTAATTTAACATAAGTTAAGGGTGATGTACATGAACTTCATCTTTATGCATATTAATGAATTTTTTGACCATCCATGCTTGTGTAAATTGTAGATTTTGTTGTCAACCATTTAGATTCTTCATAGGGTATAATTTCCAATAATATACGTTTTGCTAATTTAACATAAGTTAAGGGTAGATATGCTCCTTGATTTAACAACATAATTAAACAACAAAAGGAAAGTTTTATTGATGTTATTATAGGTTCCATTAATGTTTTTAGATATGCTATATGCATTATAAGATTTCCCTAATGGGATAAAAGTTATTGGAACTCATTGGTGTTTTATCTCTTGAATTGCCTAGTCAATTAAGGGGGTTAAGGAATGAAATTTTGTCTGCGCTCACCAATGTTTTGTCTATATTTCATAACAAGCCTAAATGATGAAAATGCACAAGGTCATTATTTAGGAAGCCTCTTGTTTGAGAGGTGAAATTTCCGTTTTGCATTAAAACATTTGAATACACAAATTTCTCATTATAGGTCAAATTAATGATGGAAAAGTACATCACTCTAAGAGCAATAGAAGAGTGATTTGAAAAGGAATCAAAAGGTAATGGAAGGGATTCAATAGTCTAGAAATAAATTGTAAGGGAATTTGCCCATATCGGGAAAAATGGGTTTTAGAGGATGTTAAATTATCCTAAAACCAAATATCTAAGCAAATTGATCAGAAATAATTATTTGAAGGAATTACTTTTATATGCAACAAGAAATGAGAAAAACAATCACAGACAATGCACAATTTTTTCTAGTCTTCTAGATTACTTCATTTAAAATAATCTTTAGAACTTACAAGAGCTCCCTTATAGGGAAAATGAATATGAGAAATTAATCAAGAAAACAACAAACCCAAATATTTTAGTCTTCATAGAATCGAGGCAACTTGCTCTCCAATCTATACAACTGATCAAAATCTATACAGACAATTGTACAACCTGCTTTGTTGGGTTGTATGGCTGCTCTTTTCCTTTTTCTGAATGGTTTCCTTCTCCTTGCTAAAGACTCACTGTCTTCTACTCGTTGAACCACTGTTGAAATCCTTGCCAATAGCTGAAAATCAAATTAATTTTCTTCTTCACTCACGTGACTGTTGATTTTTGGTAGCATCAGATGTGCTCTAGCCATGAAAATTGGTGGAGAGGCTAAGGCACATGATATTTCCAAGACCCAGAAATGGTTTCGGGAAATTCCACCTAATTGGAGAGAGATTAGAATAATTAATATTTTTAATGGGGTTCCTAAGTCTAAATTTAGGAAAATTAAAATATTATTGGGTATTGATATAACACTGGGTGAGAATGTTCTAAATGACATGGGTCAAACTAAATTTCATCTTAGCCATTGATTAGAGACTTAATCTCGGTCGTTGAAGACTCAACAGGAAAAGTACAAGGGGAAGCTTGAGGGTCAGTTGGAGATACACCAAGAGTGATTAGTTAGTTCGATTTTTAGAGGGGCTTGCTGAGAAAATTCGAACAAGTGATTTGTTGCAGTGAGGGGCAATGAGTACATAGCAAAGAGGTAGGAATAGTGCCTAAGGGTCAACACAGTGACTGAAGAGGCTGAAGCAGAGACAGCGAGAGACTGCGCAGAGGTTGAGGGGCCTACGTGGGTGATGCAGAGGGCTAGAATGCTGATGTAAAGGCTTCAGGCGCTGATCTGAAGCTAGCAAGGCTAACGCGGAGCCAAGAGGAAGTGCCAGAAGCATTTTCATGGAGCAAACTAGAGTTGAGAGGCTGAATATCTGTCTTCGAAAAGAGGTATTACTACCGTGTAACAATCTATGTTGGGTGAGTCATTTTGGTACCCTAGTTGTACTCAAGAATCTGCATAATAATAAAACCTTTGGAATTGTTGCACCAGTTTTCCCGCACTAGGTTTTTTCAGGGACAATTGTCCAAAAATAATGGTGTCCCTTGGTGTGTTTGTTTCAGTATTTCAGTTGATGATCTGTATATGAGTTAAGGCTGCATTTGTGTTTATTTCAGTGTTTATATTAATAAATAACTTGTTAATGGAATAAACAAATAGTAGAAATAAACCAAATAATGTGGTAGGGTTTTCGAACGTGTCAGACTTAGAAATTTCAACATGGTATCAGAGCATTGCAGATCACACGAGGATTGAAGGAATCAACGATATCGGAATTTGTAGTAGTAGCAGCTGTCCGGAGAGACAGAGTTGCTGCTAAGCAGAAGCAAGCAGAGAACGAATGACACAGAGGGCCTGCGTCATCATTTCGAGCCAAAGAGAGGGCCATCGCAGAGGTAGAGAGAGGTAGAAGAGGCTCACGAATAGCTACGTCATCCTACTCATCCATGTAGGCTTGACACAGTTGGCTAGAGGAGTGATTCAACCTTTGTTGGGATTACGCAGAGCTGGAAGGCTTAGATTCTTCAGTTGCTGGGGCCTAGGGAGCTGTGAGCAGGTTTTGACTTGGGACGCTGGTGGGGTGTTGTTTCTATCGAAGCAGAAAAGTACCTAACGTGACAGAACCATGGTAGAGGTAATCATTGCCTTAACGAATTTTTGGCGAATAAATCCAGATCCGAGTTGCAGTTGCAAAGAGGATTGGAGAGGAGCAGTGCGACATTTGGCGAGAAGATCTCCAACAGGGAGATCAAGACTTAGAGGGAGATTTCCAGGAGGGAAGTCGAAACTCAGAGGGAGTCCAGAAGAAGAGCGGATATGGCAGTAAACGGATTGAGGGATCATGACAGGTTGGACTGGGCTTCCAACTTTGTCATCTTGAAGTCTAGGATCCTGGCAGTCTTGGATAAACATCACATCAAGAGCTTTGCCTTGAGAACCATGGCTATCCCAGTTGACCCAACGAATAATGAGTATGAGTATGCAATGGCGAAGGAAAAGTGCATAATCCTTGATGGGGTCAAGGATCATGTCGTACTACATATTGCTGAAAAGAACACAACAAAGGAGATGTGGGATACTTTGACGACATTGTATCACGACACTTTCATGCAACAGAAGATTCTATTGGAGAATCAGCGGCAGATGTATCTAATTCAGAAGGGGGAGAAGATAGATCTATTCCTCCTCATATTGCAGGGGATTCATGACCAACTTACTTCCATAGGGGCCACACCAGATCAGGAGTTCATGGTGAGGACCACCCTGAATGTATTGTCTGAGGAGTGGGAGACATTTTTTCAAAGCATTTTGTGCAAAGCTAATCTTCCAGGATGGGAAGAGATGTGGGCAGTTCTTTGCTAAGAAGAGATTAGATGGTTGACCAAGGCGGGGACTAGTGGGAAGGGAAGTTGAATCAAGAAAGAAGAGGAGCATGATGTTGCTCTGGCATTTGTGGGACAGCAAGGGAAGAGGAAGAAGAAGGATATCTCCAAGGTGAAGTGCTTCCATTATGGGGAGCTGGGTCATTATGCATTCCAGTGTCCCAGGAAGAAGAACAAGGGAGAGGCTTCTGACTCCAACGCAGCTCTGGCTAAGGCATAGAAAGAAGTTGAGACTGATGACGATTGTGCCATGAGTTCTCATGCACCTCTAGAGAAGAGGTGGGGTGACATTGAGTTGTAGTCAAAAGGACTACAAAAGGAGGGAAGGATCCTTGAGGTGCCCAAACTCTTGGATCATATCCAGCTACGTGAGCCCTTAATGGCAGTAGCAGGGTGACGGATGTCGAGTAGAAACAAGGTGCGATAAAACGACAAGGCAGTGCTAGAGTGCAGAGGTCTGTAGCAGCACAGTAGGGGTTGTAGCAGTGCGAGAGGCACAGAGGTGTTTGTAGCAATGTGAGAGGCACAGAGGTGTTTACAGCAGTGCAAGGGAAAAAGAGGGAGCATAGGTTAGCAACAGAGGTAGCTTCAACATCAGGAGGCTTCCGAACTGCAAGGATGTCAGAATTTGGGTAGATCAGTTACTTCTTGGTAACTGAGTTGCAGTGCAGCAGTTGGCAGTGGCAGTGCTAGGGGCAGCATGGGAAGCATGTTGAGAGAGAGCTACAGTACAGATGTAGCAGTGGTAGTGGCAGAGCCATGGGTAGTGGTACAAGAAGCTGTAGTGTGGTGGATGTTGGGCAGCAGACTAAGCATCAACGCAGGTACCGATGTGGAAGGATGAGTGTGATGTTTAGTGGTGGAGCATTACTAGAGTACATTCCTTGCTAAGAGGGAGTGTTGATTTGTGGTAGCATCGGATGTGCTCTAGCCATGAAAATTGGTGGAGAGGACAAGGCACATAAGATCTCCAAGACCCAGAAATGGTTTGGGGAAATTCCACCCAGTTGGAGAGATATCAAAATAATTAATATTTTTAATGGGGTTCCTAAGTCTAAACTTAGGAAAATTAAAATATTAATGAGTATTAATATAAAACTAGGTGAGTGTTAAATGACATGGATCAAGCCAAATCTAATCTCGGCTGTTGATTACAGACTTGATCTTGGCCATTGAAGACTCAACAAGAAAAGTATAAGAGAAGGGTTGAGCTTCAGTTGGAGATACACCAATATTGATCAATCGGTTCGTTTTTTTGGAGCGGGGCTTGCTAAGAAAATTCGAATAAGTGATTTGTTGCAGCGAGGGGCAATGAGTACTTAGTAGAGAAGCAGGGATAGTACCTAAGCGTCAGCACAATGACTGAAGAGGCTGACACGGAGGCAGCGAGAGACTGCATAAGCGCTGAGGGTCCTACGTGGGTGATGCAAAAGGCCAGAAAGATGATGCAGAGGGCCAGAGAACTGACATAGAGGCTTCAGGGGCTTATCTAAAGCTATTAGGGTTGACGCAGAGCCAAGAGGAAGCGTTGAAAGGATTTTCGTGGGGCAGACTAGAGCTAAGAGGTTGAATATCTGTCTCTGAGAAGAGGTATTACTGTCGTGTAACAATCTCTGTTGGGTGAGCCATTTCGGTATCCTAGTTGTACTCAAGAATCTTCATAATAATAAAACCCTTAGAACTGCTGCACTGATTTTCCCACATTCGGTTTTTTCGGGGACGATTGTCTAAAAATAACGGTGTCACTTGTGTGTTTGTTTCAGTATTTCAGTTGATGATCTGTATATGAGTTGCATTTGTGTTTATTTCAGTATTTATATTTATAAATAGCTTGTTAATGGAATAAACAAGTAGGAGAAATAAACCAGATAATGTAGTAGGGGTTTCTAACGTGTCAGACTTTGAAATTTCAAGAGTGACTTGTGAAATGAATGTTCTCTATGTGTCTTTCCCCTCTCCTTTTTAAACTTTGACATGATCCAAAAACCTAATCTTCAACGGTTAAGTTCTAATCATGAGATCAATGATTATTTCAATTAAATCAGTAAGTGACCCACTTTATTCAGTTTATTAATTAGAAATCTAATGAAAAAACTTTCACTTAATTAATTACTTAATAAAGTGAACTTCTAGAAAAAAGCCTAATATACATTTAATGATGATTTTCATAAATAGACACCCTCACAGAAATACTTGCCTAAGCTACAAACAATAACAAACAATAACACTCCCTCTTAGCAAGAAATTTATTTTCCACCACTACAAGCTTGTCTCAGAACTAGAAAAACGTGTCCTTCACCGAAGGCTTGGTGAAAATGTCTGCCAACTCCTCCTTTGTAGAAATATATTGGAGCTTGACTCGCTGCCACGTACTCTGCCTCAGCTAAACTTAGTGCTATTGAGGTTTGCTTTCTACTTAATCATGAAATAACTACTTACCCCAAACTAAAGCAACACCCAAAGGTGCTCTTCTGGTCTATATCACTAGCTTCCCAGTGTGAATCTGAGTACCCCTGTAACCTCACCATCAAGATACTGTAATCCACTTACTAATGTCCCTTGAAAATATTTGAGCACGTTCTTTGCTATTATCTAGTGAACCTCCCTTGGTTCCACTATGAACTATCTTAGGGTGTTAAGAACAAAGTTGATGTCTAGTTGTGTGTTGACTAGATACATCAATGAGAAAGTGAACTTCCTATACTATCTAGAGCTAGCTATCTCTAAAACTGAAGAATCAATATTCTTTATATTGGTTACCAATATAGTGGCCATTGGTATGCTATCCTCCAACTTGAATCTCTTCATCATCTCTAGAGTGTAATTCCCTTGTCTGAGTAGGATCTTGCCTGGTTGCTAACAAACCTCAAGTCCTAGAAAATAATGCATCAACCCAATGTCCCTCATCTCAAATTTTGACGCTAGATCAAACTTGCAACTTGCATTAGTGTCTCTACACCTATTAGAATGAGATCATTCACAAACAACACCAAAATGAGGGTCTTAGATCCAACCAACAAGAAGTATAGGTTGGGATTTGCCTCACTCTTGGTCAAGCCTTATCCCTATAGTTAGTTGTCAATCCTGGTATACCAGGCCTTGGGCGCTTATTTGAGTCCATAGAGGATGATGGCTGACTTGACAGAGAGGGTTTTGAGCCTTGCTGAGAGATTTCTATGCAACCATCACACAAAATAGAAGATAAGATAGATCAACGACTTAAAAATTAGCCTCTTCGAGGAGGCAAGATCCTTTACATTACATAAATGAACAATTATTGGATGATACAAATGACAAGACCTCCTTTCTATATATCAGAGTCTAAGGGGTCACAATATAATCAGAGCCTACATAACGATAATAATGTAAGGGCACCACAATAACAATAGTGGGCTTCTATGGGGCACAATAATAACAATATGGGGACTACATTGGCACAACAATAACATTTAGGGGGTTACACTAACAATAATCATAAGTGGCTACACGGGTAGTATAGGGACCTAATAGAGACCTCAGACGGTTGATTTTAAGACATCATCACCTGAATTTGATGAGTTTTTGGACATTAATGATGAGGGAGATTTTATTGAGGATTGCCTTGATGATGACGTAGCCAATAGGATTTCATATGTAGTATGGAATGAGGTTCAAAATGATGAGCCTTTGTATAGATGAGCCAACAAGGAGATTGAGGAGTCTAGGGAGACAACATAGTCAATTGTATGGCTTGAGGATCCATAGTCTGAGAGATTAATTGAGGACAACAACAGTAGGATAGGTTCCTGTTATGGCTCAAACTAGCAGGGGACCTAAGGGGGAATCGGGTAAGGGCAAATGCTAGGCCAAGAGCAACAAATGGAGACTTAGCCCATTGTCACCTCAGCTAAGGCTCCCTTCTATTTACGAACTTTAGCGATGGGAGGAGGCCCGATGTATTATTGAGTCACCAATGAAGGATAAATCAATGAGATTATATGGAGTGACCCAAACAATTCCTTTCCGGAAGAGTGATAAGGATAAGGGTTGCTTGCTTCCTAAGAAAAATACAAAGTCTTCTAGGGAAAGGAAAGGAGGATTCAAGGGTTAGGTTTATGGGATATGACTTATGCAGGAGGTTCTCAATCACAAAAATCCTTGATTGGTATCCTTGATGGTTCTTGAAGAATTGTCTTTTCAAAGGAATGGGACCACACAGGACCAAGTGGACCTAGTCTAGGAAAGGGGGAATGAATATAGCAACCAATGATGTTCTTACCCTAGACAAGGTGGGGAAAGGATCAAAGAAATAATTTTCACTTGAAGGGTTAATTTTACCCTTTGAGGTACTAGCCTTTGGGATGCTAGGGAAAGCTTGATCTCGAAGCTAGGGCTTGGCTTTTCTCCCAAATCCACCATCGGAATGGCTTCAAAATTGGAGGAGATCTTGAGAAAAGACCAGCACATGAGACCCTAGGAGATCGAACATTTTGGAGGTTTAGCTTGTCAGGAAATTGATGTCCTAGATACCCCAACTTGGCTAGACCCCAAATCCATTGTCGAGATGGCTTCAAAATTGGATGAGATCTTGAGGAAAGACCAACGTAGGAGACCCTAGGAGATCGAACATTTTGAAGGTCTAGCTTGTCAGGAAATTGATGCCCTAGGTACCCCAACTTGGCTAGACCTAGAAGGAGGTGAAAGAATGTGATTTTGGTGACCACATTTTGGTAGATTAGTGCCTTAATCTTTGGAAGAATGGAGTCCATGATGAATATGAGTAGGACTTCTTGATTCCTAGTCAAGGAAGCCTTGATTCCCGGGACGCTTTCTCAGACACTTTGTGAGGGCGACTATGACTGCTTAGTCGCTCTCAGGAAGACCCTGTGTGTGCCTACAGGGTAAAATACACCAAAAACCCTTGGACTCACTCTTATTGTTGTTGTGCGTGCGTCCAGGATGACTTGGACGCTCTCTGGGATACTCTGTGCGAGTGTCCGGGGACCAATGTAGCCTGATCTGACTCTGAACCCCTTGACGCTCTCATAAGCTTGTCTGCTAGTGTCTAGGGTTCTATGAATGTTGTCTTGTCCACTCTGTGCCAACATCTAGGGACTAAAATTCCCTATTTTGTGCCAGCATCCAGAACCCAGAAAACCCTAGCTCAGAGTGAACCTCTCGCCGATGATTTTGGACCTTGTGCGAACTCCTTCTGTCGAACCTGTGTGAACCAAGACAAAAGAGAAGAATAGGAAATGACTCATTCAATATGATGAAATGAACTTGAGGTGGCTTCTATTTATAGGCTTTCTTGAGGGTTTACTTGGGGTTAAGATTGACCTAAGCAGTTACCCATGTGGTTAGGGCCGACCCATTCCATAATGTATGTATGAATAAAATAATTGAAAACTTAACTTCGTTTAACCAAATTGGGTGATCTTCAGGTCGATATTGGTCCTCTTGAAAAGAGGAATTTAAAGTAAGCATCATCTCGGGCATCTGAGTTGTTTAATGTGGAATTTGACCCTAGTTGCAAAAATTAACAGGTATTGTAGTGACGAAGCTCACCACATCTGAAGCACTTGACCTTTGACAGGTCCTCCTTCTTCTTTAGATGCTCCCCCCTGTGCCTGAAGGGGTCCTTTCGATGCGAGGAACACATTCTCCTCCTCCTTCACCTACTTCGATCCACTCCTGTTGTCGCTGATGGAGCTCTTCACTAGAGCTGCTCTCGACTCCTCGTGCTGCAAATCAGTCCACATCCTATCCCACCTTGGTAAGGTGTCTCTGCCCTAGATACTTTGGACGAATACCTGCCACTCCTTTGAGACACTGTTGAGTGCCAATCTCACTAGCTCTGTGGGTTGAGGCACTGCGCCAATAGCTACAAGCTGGTCCCTAATCTCCTGAATCCTGGTGAAGAAGGGGTCTATGCCTTCCCCCTTTTGCATCTTGGTGCATTTCAGCTTCTCCTCTAAGTACATTTTTCGTTGTTCAGAAGTGCCTTGGTACAACCTGGTGAGATTCTCCCACATTTCTTTGGCAGTCCCTTTGCCCGCTATGTCGAACACCATTAAGGATCAACCTCTTCGCTCGCACCATCTCCTTTCTGTACTCCTTCAGCTGATATGCAACTATGGGATAGCTAGCACTGCATCTATATATGTCTTCAGGTCATATTCATCTAGAAGGAGGGACATCCTTGCCTTCCAGATGACATACTTGGAAGCACCATCCAACCTGTCCTGATCTCGAAGTCCAACAGTGGCCATCTCAAACAATGTCGAAAATATCCTCTTCCCTTCTGCTCAAATGCTGCTAGGCTATACGCACTCCCTACTGGAGTGAAAAACTTTGCTCACAACGACAGTTGCTCTGCAAGGGAAATCAAACTTCTTGAGACTAGAAGTTCCCTTAAGAAAATTTTCCCTCAGTGTGTGCTCTTCTTCCACCAAACGATAGTTCTGCTCTAGAAAACTGTTGCAAAACCTATGTCCAACTAGAGATCTGCTCTACGAAAAAATATTGGTTACTCCCTTTGCCATTGGAATCCCTCGATCTAGAGAGATCGAATTTTCTGTCCCTCTCTCATGAAAATCGATTCTCCTCAAGAAATTCTACCCCTTGGCCAAGGTGACTGCGCTGCCTCTGGAGTTTCGATTTGTTGCCCCTCAATGAAGAGCGAAACTCCCTCTTCCTTCGCTACTGAGCTCTCTGGTTGATCATCTGCGCTCTGATACCATGTAAAAGTTCGGAAACCCTAATCATATTACAGCAACTGGAAGTAATTTTCGTAATTGGTAAATTAATTTTTAACAATTTATTTACTATTTGATACAACAAATACTGAATCAATCACATTGCAACCTACACGAATAAAACTGCGGAAGAAATAAACACTAGAAGAAATGGTAGCACACACACATAAATTTACACAGTTAGTTTTGGACCAATGTCCTTGGAAAAACCCAACTTGGGAAAACTGGTTCAGCAGTTGAGGGTTTTATTATTATGTAGCAATGAAATAATCTGGGTAGAAATGGATGCCAAAACTGGTAACCTACAGAGAAAAACTGGTAAGAAAAATCTAGTGAGGAATTTCCTCACTCCACATGCAAATCCGGGTTTTGACCTCAACTCAAATTTAGCCGTCCAAACTGGGTCTGTGTAGCCATTGAGTCACCCTAGTGCAGTCACTTCTGCACTCAGCTCGAACCAGCGTCTCCTCAAGCCATCTAGTTTGTTGATGTCTGATGAAATGTCTCTCCTGGGCTCCGGAACCTCTGCCAGCTTCTGGCACTGAAACTCAACTTTCCCCAACATATTCAAAATTGTCTCTAAAGGTTACTACGTTGCTCTGCATCGACTTGACTATGGCTCACTTTCCTCTCTGCAAATGCACACACCAGAACTGGAATCCTTCCTCTGGATTCACTGTCCTTGCCCCTCTCTCGTTCGCTCTCTCTCTGGCCACTGACTGCTACTAATATGGAAATCGATCTGCTTAGAAATCGAACTTCTCAAGTGATTTCTCCAAGCCCCATTGACTTCTTCTTATAATCCTTTGTTGAGACTTCAACAACCAAGATTAGATCTTAATCAATGGCTATGATTAACTTGAATTAGACCCGTGTGAGTTTCTACAACTTTCACAACTTGACTTAATTAATTTTGATTAATTGGTCATATTCCCTAAGTTTAGACTTAGGAAATATTTAAAAACTGACTAATAATCTAATTAGGTCATTTCTAGGTGAAATTTCCAGAAACGATTTCGGGGTTTTGGAGATCTCATGAATTCTAGTCTCTCCACAAAATTTCGAAGCTGTAACACATTTGATGCTACAAAAACTAACACTCCCTCTTAGCGAGGAATGTGTTCTAGTGTTGTTGCCCTCTGTAGCAACATCTTGTTACTACATCGTCTCTTGTTATGTTGCTGATGTCTCACTGTTGCTGCCCACCAACTACTGTGCAACTCTGATATACGTTGCATCTATTCTGTTGTTGAGTCTGCAAAACTGCTACCAACACTGCATCTGCACTGCAACTCCCTCTTCATCTGTTGTTGCTGCAACCGCAATATCTGCAATTGAAAACCATCCTAAATACTGAATCAACTGTGATCAGTATGATGTATCTGTCTCCCGAGTCTGACTACTACTAGCATCTGCGTTGTCACTGAAGAATCTATGTTGTTGCTGAATCTGCATTGTGCCAACTGCTTTGCTGCCAACTCTACACTGCGCTCCCCAGCATCTGACTTCAACTAGACTCTGAATTTGTCACTCTAGTGATAACTGATTATGTTTATTGTCACTGATTCATCCTACTACTGAATACTATGGGACCCTGTAGCAAGACACTGATTCAAGAGGCGGACTTCCTCGAGAATCCTGCCCATCTATAGCACTCTGGAGCTACAACACCAAATCATGCCACTTCGCTCCTAGCGGTATATCAACAAACATGGTGAATTCTTCCTCTAGCCTGGAGGACAGCCTATAGATCTCTGTTGACGCTGCTTGCTGGTCCTACTTCTCCTCCTTGTCCTTCTTCCTGAGAGGACACTAGGTACTGTAGTGACCAAGGTCACCACATTTGAATCACTTGACCTTTAATATGTCTTTCTTCTTCTTTCATTGCTCCCACTATCCTTAACTGGGACCCTCTGATACGAGGGCCATGTTCTCGTCTTCCTTCACCTACTTCGATCCATTGTTGCTGCCACTGATGGAGCTCTTCACTAGAGCTCGTCTCAACTCCTCCTCCTACAAATTGGCCCACATCCTATCCCACCTTGGCAAGATGTCTCTTCCCAAGATACTTTGGACGAATATCTTCCACTCCTTTGAGACAATGTTGAGTGCCACTCGCACTACTTCTGTGGGTTGAGGCGCTGCCCCAACAGCTGCAAGTTGGTCCCAGATCTTCCTGGTGAGGAAGGGGTCTATGCCTTCCCCCTTTTGTATCCTGGTTTATCTTAGCTTCTCCTCTAATTACATCTTCCGCTGCTCGGAAGTGCCTTGGTACAGTGTGGCTCTGGCAGTCCCTTTGCTAGCGATGTGTGAAACAATGTGATCTCGAATGCCATCAAGGATCAACCTCTTCACCTGTGCCATCTCCTTTCTATACTCTTTCAGCTGATCTGCATCCGTGGGGATAGATACCAGCTTGCCTTCCAGATGACATAGTTGGAAGCACCATCCAACCTTTCCTGATCTCAAAGTCCAGCAGTGGCCATCTCAAACAATGTCGAAAATCTCCTCTTCCCTTCTGCTCAATTGTTGCTAGGCTATTCGCACTCCCTTCTGGAGTGAGAAACTCTGCTCACAACGGCTGCTGCTCTGCAAGGGAAATTGAACTTCTTGAGACTAGAAGTTCCGAGGAAAATTTTCCTTCTGTGTGTGCTTTTCTTCCACATAACACTAGTTCTACTCTAGCAAATTGTTGCAAAACTATTGCCTCCAGCTAGAGATCTACTTTATGAAAAAACGTTGGTTGGTCCCTCTGCCACTTGAATCCCTCAGTCTAGAGAGATCGAAATTTTTGTCCCTCCCTCATAAAAATCGATTCTCCTCAAGAAATTCGACCTCTTGGCCAAGGTGACTGCGCCACCTCTGGGGTTTCGATCTGATGCTCCTTAATGAACAACGAAACTCCCTCTTCCTTCGCTACTGAGCTCTCTGGTTGATCATTCTCTAATACCATGTGAAAATTCGGAAACCCAAATCCTTTTGTAGCAATTGGAAATAATTTTCCTAATTGTTAAATTAATTTTCAACAATTTATTTACTGTTTTCTACAACAAATACTGAATCAATCACACTGCAACGTACATAAATAAGACTGCGGAAGAAATAAACGTTGGAAGAATGCTAGCACACATAAATTTACACATTTATTTTTGGACCAATGTCCCTGAAAAACCCAACTTGGGAAAACCGATGCAGTAGCTGATGGTGTCATATTATGGAGCAATGAAATAATCTAAGTACAAATGGATGCCAAACTTGGCAATCCTACAGAGAAAATTGACAAGAAAAAGCTAGTGAGGAATTTCCTCACTCCACAGGCAAATTCGGGTTCTAATCTCAGCTCAAATTGAGCCATCCAAATTGGCTCTACGTAGCTACTGCATTACCATAGCACAGTCACTTCTACACTTAGCTCTAACGAGCTTCTCCTTACCTTCGGAACCTCCGCGCAGCTTTTGGCACTGAAACTTAGCTTTCTCCAGCAGATTCGAAATTGCCCCTAGAGGCTATTGTGCTGCTTTGCATCGACGTTATTGTGGCTCATTTTCCTCTCTGCAAATTCACTCACTAGAACTGGAATCCTTCCTCCGACTTCACTGTCCCTGCTCCTCTCTCACTACTTCAATCTCATTGGCTCTCTTCCGGCAACTGACTGCTGCTACTCTAGAAATCGATTTGCTCAAAAATCAAACTTCTCAAGTGATTTCTCCAAGCCCCATCGACTACTTTTTATAATCCTTTGTTGAGACTTCAACAACCAAGATTAGATCTTAATCAATGGCTAGGATTAACTTGAAGTATACATGTGAGTTTCTAGAACATTCAAACCTTGGCTTAATTAATTCTAATCAATTAGTCATATTCCCTAAGTTTAGACATACGAAATATTTAAAAACTGACTAATAATCTAATTAATTCATTTCTAGGAATAGGTAAAATTTCCAAAAACGATTTCTGGGTTTTGGAGAGCTCATGCATTCTAGTGCTTGGGCATGTAAATCAAGGTTCACCAATTCCAATATCTGTTACAAACAAATAAAAAAATATCACATTTGAAACAATAAAGGACTCAACTCAGCTACTAAGAGTGAACTAACATCAATGGTAAGTTCAGGTAAAAGGGGAAATATGGATATACAAAAGCATTTTGTCAATACAAATTCTGGTCTTATTTGTGTTCATTTAAATTAGATGCATCTTAATTTATTTTTTGTTTATTTAAATATTGAGTGCAATGAAATGTAGGGAAAGTGACTTGGAGGATATTTGATGAAACAATTGAAATATCTATGTGAGAAACACTATATTATAGTGGAGAGGTAGTGGTAGAGGTGAGTTCTCTTTTGGTGCAAAATCCGTTCTATCTGCTATGAAATCCTCATGTTGGTCTTTATTTTATATTTTTCATAAGATTTTATGGTCTCTATTTAATACTCTTCTATTTTTTGGATGTGCAGGATGTCCTTCATTGGCTATGGACGTTTTTTGGGATTAAAGAGAAGTGTCTACTATTTCTCTTTCTTTGTTTTTTCGTTATTTTCATTTTTTTTGCTATTATTGTTTGTATCTTTTGCTACTGATTTTTGTTCCTTTGTTATTTTTATAGCTATGGCTATTATTTTTTTACATTTGTGACCATGGCCATGCTAAATTGTTGTTTGATATTTTGTTTTTCATTATATATATATATACCTTTGTTCATGATTTTTGTTTTGGGTTCCATGAGTGGGGAAATTAAGGCAAGCCTTGACAACACATATTGTGGGTTTAGGGCTGATGAAGATTCAACAGATGTAATGGGCAAAGTTGGAGGTATGTATGAGAGAATTCACTAGTTTGTTTCTACATAATTTAATGGTTCCAATTCGTTTTAATTGAACTCTTGCTGCTTCTTATATCATATGTGTTAATGTGAATTTATTATAGGAAATATGGGTAAAGGAAGGTAATTGGAATCTTTAAGCAAAACTTGCTTTTCTAATTGAGTAGAGTTCGTATATATGGATGAAATAAAACAAAAGTTATATCCATGTTATGACCATACTAGTTTTCATCTACAATTGTTAGGGGTACTAAGCAGTTTGTGAGTTTGTAAATATGGATGAAAGAGAACAAAAGTTTTATGATCATGCTAGTTTTTATCTACAATTGTTAGGGATACTAAGAAGTTTGTCAGTTTGTAGAGATGGATGAAAGAGAACAAAAGCTTAAATCCATGTCATGACCATACTAGTTTTCATCTACAATTGGAAGGGGTACTAAGCAGTTTGTGAGTTTGTAGATATGGATGAAAGAGAACAAAAGTTTAAATCCATGTTATGACTATACTAGTTTTCATCTACAATTTGAAGGGGCACTAAGCAGTTTGTAGATATGGATGAAAGAAAACAAAAGTTTAAATCCATGTTATGACCACACTAGTTTTCATCTAGGACAAACTATTTAGTACTTTTTTCCTGTTCTTGTCTAACAATTTGTTTTTCAATTTTTTTGGGTTTTTTGCAACTCTGTAAAGTGTAAACTGTGTTTTGCATCATGATTTGTTAACTAGGACATGGCTGAACTATATTTTTGATGGGAAAGAATTTTTTTTTTCTCATGAATACATTAATATTAGGCATTCTATCAAATCCATTGGCCTTAAGGCAAGACACATTTTGGAAGGTCAAACCTCTTTTTAAGGTTTCTTCAATTATTTTAAATATTCAAGTTTGTCATCCTAGTTTGAAGCAAACATGAAAAATTGACACATGTTTAAATTTCTAAATTCCTATTTATTTTCAATTCACAAGTCACCATTCTTATTATTTTCAGCATTGTATTGATGTCAACATTTTTACCAGGGGATGGAGCTGTATTATTTTCATCACATTGATATTAACATATTTTTTTAGAAGTGGATGGAGATCTGAGTAAACTGAATTTATAAAACATTATAAAGAATTCAAGAAGATGAAGCAAACATGAAAAATTGACACATGTTTAATTTTCTAAATTCCTATTTATTTTCAATTCACAAGTCACCATTCTTATTATTTTCAGCACTGTATTGATGTCAACATTTTTACCAGGGGATGGAGTGGTATTATTTTCATCACATTGATATTAACATTTTTTTTAGAAGTGGATGGAGATCTAAGTAGACTGAATTTATAAAACATTATAAAGCATTCAAGAAGATATTAGCTAATATATATATATAATTCATTTTTGGTTTGCGGGCTAAACTTTCACATTTGTAATTCTTTGATTTTTTTGTTCAATTTAGTATATTGTTGGGTATGCATATTGTGATCTTTCCAAATGATTAGTTATATGCACTTCCTTGTGTATACTATTGCGACTCCATGTATGTTCCATTCTGGCAAGGTAGGAGAAATTTATGTGCTTCCTTCAGATGTCACAATGCTGGCGTAGGACATTCAACAAAAGAGGAACCCAACTACTGCTGAATGTAGTAGAGAAAAGGTATGGTTTAGACAGTGTAGAACTTAATGTTGCAGCATGTTTTGTCTTTTTTTGCTAATGAACTTTAATGGGCTAACATTTTGGATGTATTTTATGGATTCAATGTTTGTGTAGCATTCTTAGTTGTGTTTATGCAACTTGCTTTATGATATTTTTAAATTTGGTTTTCTAGAGTGCTATGGATAATAGAATTTGGTGGTACTAGTGGCATAGTAGGTTCTTATTTCCACGCTGGCCTTTGCTTTTACTGCACAACATACATACAAATATCTTGTTTATGCATTCAAGAGTTTTAATGTTGCAGAAAATTCTTTAGCACAAGTAACACGGAATTTTTTGAATAATAGGTGAGTGTGCTAGTCTCTTATCCTTGTTCTTCAATATTTTATGCTTTTTGGATTGCATGTAGCTCTGGATTTTCAACAAGACTAGAAAATTGCTTTATGTATTATAGGGATTACAACTCTCTACCTCCAGTGCAGGCCTTCACATATCGATGTTGGAGCTATCTCTCTTGCTGTTAAGTTTTTGAAGGTTAAACAACCATCAGATGGAGAGAGGCGTTTGTGGGGGGTTTTTGATGCGACGAGGGTTAGCTTATTTTCTTTGATACAATTTGGTGTTTTTGCAGATTGTTCAGATTTATAATATGCTCAAACTTTGCATAGTGTCATCATATCTAAAAATGTTCTTTGATTGTGCATACACAGTTATTGTTGTTAGGCAAGATATATTTGGAATAGGGGATTGGCTATTGTAAGTGACTTGTCAATTTGTGACATGTAGGCATCTACCCACTACAATTGTTAATTTCTGTGCTAATTTTTGTACATCCTAAAGCTGGATCTATATGAACAAACCAATTCAATATCCACTTCAAATGACATCAACTCTCCTCAAGGTGTGGATAATAAATTAAAGTCTTCATATAAGAATATTATACAAGTTTAGTTGTGTGAAAAGACCATATCGAGAGCGATTATTGCAGTAAACATCCACCATTTATTTAATAGAACTATTTTCTTCACCCCTAGTTTGATGATATTGCAGGTTAAACACCAAATATAAGTCCATGTAATGTCAAGGCTGCAGGTGATACTATGCTTGCGCATGTAAATCAAGGTTCACCAATAACAATATATGTTACAAACTAATAAAAAAAAATAGCACATTTGAAACAATAAAGGACTCAACTCAGCTACTCAGAGTGAACTAACATCAATGGTAAGTTAAGGTAAAAGGAGAAATATGGATATACAAGAGCATTTTGTCAATAAAAATCCTGGTCTTATTTGTGTTCATTTAAATTAGAGGCATCTTAATTTATTTGTTGTTTATTTAAATATTGAGTGCAACGAAATGTAGGGAAAGTGACATGAAAGATTATTGATGAAACAATTGAAATATCTATTTGAGAGGTAGTGGTAGATGTGAGTTTTCTTTTGGTGCAAAATCCATGCTATCATAAGATTTTATTGTCTCTATTTAATACTCTTCTATTTTTTTGATGGGCAGGATGCCCTTGCTTGGCTATGGACTTTTTTTGGATTACAGAGAAGTGTCTACTGTCTACTATTTCTCGTTCTTTGTTTTTTTTTGTTATTTTCAAGTTTTTTGTTATTTTTGTTTGTATCTTTTGCTACTGCTTGTTGTTCCTTTGTTTTTTTTACAGCTATGGCTGTTATTTTTTACATTTGTGAGCATGGCCATGCTAATTTGTAGTTTGGTATTTTGTTTTTCATTATATATATGTGTGTGTGTGTGTGTGTGTGTGTGTTTACCTTTGTTTATGATTTTTGTTTTGGGTTCTGTGAGTGGGGAAATTAAGGCAAGCCTTAACAACACATATTGTGGGTTTAGGGCTGATGAAGATTCAACAGCTGTAATGGGAAAAGATGGAGGTATGTATGAGAGAATTCACGAGTTTGTTGCTACATAATTTAATGGTTCCACTTTGTTTTAATTGACTCTTGCTGCTTCTTATATCATAGGTGTTAATGTGAATTTATTATAGGCAATATAGGTAATGGAAGGTAATTGGAATCTTTAAGCATAAGCAAAACTTGCTTTTCTAATTGAGTAGAGTTTGTATATATGGATGAAACAAAACAAAAGTTTAAATCCATGTCATGACCATACTAGTTTTCATCTACAATTGAGAGGGGTACTAAGCAGTTTGTGAGTTTGTAGATATGAATGAAAGAAAACAAAAGTTTAAATCCATGTTATTACCATACTAGTTTTCATCTGCAATTGTTAGGGGCACTAAGCAGTTTGTGAGTTTGTAGATATGGATGAAAGAGAACAAACGTTTAAATCCATGTTATGACCATACTAGTTTTCATCTACAATTGGGAGGGGTACTAAGCAGTTTGTGAGTTCGTAGATATGGATGAAAGAAAAAAAAAAAGTTTAAATCCATGTTTTGACCATACTAGTTTTCATCTACAATTGTTAGGGGTATTATCAGTTTGTGAGTTTATAGATATGGATGAAAGAGAACAAAAGTTTAAATCCATGTTATGACCATACTAGTTTTCATCTACAATTGGAAGGGGTACTAAGCAGTTTGTAGATATGGATGAAAGAAAACAAAAGTTTAAATCCATGTTATGACCATACTAGTTTTCATCTACAATTGGGAGGGGTACTAAGCAGTTTGTGTCACTAGAGGGTGGGTTTCTTAAGTGTGTATTCCAATCTCAACATTTTCATTACAACATGACACGAATGTCTTCTCAGCTCCATAATATCTACAACTTTCTATATGGTTGCTTCATGTTTTTAGGAAGGAGTCAAGAGCATCATGGACTTCTTACATCATTCTATCATAGAGAAATGCAAGTTTGACAGAAATTTACCATGGCTAGGCAATATAATGAACATAAAAAATTTGGCCTCCTAAAAGGCTAGGAAAGGAAATTTACCATGGTTAGGCAATATATAACGATGAAAAATTTGGCCTCCTAAAAGGCTAGGAAAGAGTGCATTCAACTTTGGTACGTGTAGGGTTTATGGAGGGTTCCGGCTTCAACCTCACTCCAACAGCTCCCTTTAGCCTTATCCTACATTTAGTTTTCTGCCATTCTTCAATCAACTTTAATTGGGCCTTAATTCACACACTAACCTATTTTGAGAAGAAGCCTCATGCCTCATTCTAAATACATGTTTTTGTCATTCTTCAATCAACTTTAGTTGGGCCTTAACTCCACACACTTAGTTTTCTGCCATTCTTCAGTCAACTTTAGTTGGGTGTTAATTCACACACTAACCTATTTTGAAACTAAGCCTCATGCCTCATTCTAAATACATGTTTTTGCCATTCTTCAATCAACTTTAGTTGGGCCTTAGCACCACACACTAACATAGAAAACCTAGCCTCAGAAAACCTAGGAACATAGACTAGCTAAAACTAAATAGGGTTTTGATAGAATCCTATGAAGAAGTGGTCCAAACAGGCCAAAGAAACCTTCTTCAGCATATATTTTGTTCCCCCAAGGACAATGGACTCAATTGGGTCTTACTAGCAAACAATGGTGGATGTTGAAGGAAACCAAAAGCTAATTGTTTTTATTCTAAAGGGAATTAAGTTATTAACCAAAAAGTTTTTGAGAGTGGTGCCCTTATGTTTGATCGTTGTCTTTCTTACGATATTAGGCTTGAAGGGAATTTGGATTCCTCGAAAACTTCAGTGCTCCATCACATCATCACATGCACATAGAAAAAATGCATTTCCCCAATGTCATATAATGCTTTAGTCTATTGGAAACAGAACAAAATATTTGATTCCCTTCTGATTTACTTTTATAAGAAAGACTTTGATTTCTATTATATGAAAGCTTCACATGTTTTTTTAAGAATGTTCATTTTAATATATGCTCCAATTCACTATGTTATATCACAAATTGGTGAAATATGAGAATCCAAATACGATTTTCAAGGATATGGGAACTTTTATAAGGGCTAAATGAAAGCAATGGAAAGCATTGACCATATAAAATAAATCATGTGAAGAGAAACAAGATGAAAATAAAGCACACACTGGTGGTAAACTATGGAACTATGAAGACTTTTCACTATGTTCTATATTTTTCCCTTAGGTTTCAAGGGCTTGCAAATTAGACTTTTGAAGGTTTTGGGGCTACATAAACACGAGACTAAAGAACTGAAGCTTCTCTAAAACTAACAGAAACACAGGTACACATTTAAGCTTTTGGAACAATATATGTGCTTTCTCTTCCGGTAAAGACTACAAAATATAAATGAATATTGTCATTTGATGCAATTATTTTTGAAAATAGAAATGAATTATTGTTATATCTTGCCATGTGTAGGATGATGATTTGTTCTTGTAACAACCAATGCTTTGTCCAAACTTTTATTGCTTGGAGGCTTGGGGCCTTGATTCGTTGGACTATAAATGTTCCACTGCATGCAGATCGGGCAGGAGATCAAAGACGGATTCTACCTACCTCACCTCTTGCCATCATTGGTCACCCTCCACATACACCATTGCTATCTTTAGCCCTGTCCATTTATCATACGCTTTATGCCTTTGTATCTCTGGATTCATTGAAGCAGCAATAAAGGGCTACCTGACAAGCGAATTGAAAAATGTTAAATGTATGACCTCTTCAGTTTCGGAGCTGATCTAACTATACTGGGGAATCTAAGCCCCAGGTTTGCCTCAATTTTGTATGGCAGCAAGCATTTGTGACTCTTATTTTGGTTGCTAAGATTTGTACATTTCAGAAGTTATATTTATCCATGATACCAAGGTTTGTACTAAGCTATCCCACTTGTTTATTTTTTTACCATTGTTAGTTTAATTGCTTTCATATATCTATGTTTCTAAGCTTTCACTTATTCATTGTGCACAGGCTGTCAACAACTTGACGATAATGGAGTTGCAGAGAGTTGTGCCAGGGAAGCATGGAAACTTTGAGAAAATCGAGACCAGTAGAAAAACAACAGTCAATGATTTTCTATAATCAATGAGGCAAAGTAAGATAAGTGGTAGGAACAAGAGTTGGGATGGTGCAGTAAAACGACCACTGCAAGGTCATGACCAAGGTTGTGCCTCAAGAAGGAAGAAAGAAAATTTGCAGTGAACATGAAATACATAGATTGGATGCTAAATACACAAAAGTTTCTGTTAGCATATCTACTTTCAAAGGTAGTAATTACAGACCTATTTTTGTATGGTGACATTTTTTATTTGTTTATGGTTAGTTTAATTCTTTTCATATATTTATTTTTCCAAGTTTGTGCTTGTTCATTGGGCACAGTTTGTCGCTATTAGGCAATTTGATTGGAATAGAGGGCAAGGAAACAGAGATTGTGCCAGAACATCATGGAAGTGCATGGGAACTTTGACAAACTCAAGACTTGAAAATGACAATCAATGATGCAAATTAAGATAAGTGGTACAAAGAAGAGTTGGGACTGTGCAGTAAACCGTCACTGCAAGCCCTCTGCAAATTAGACTTTTGAAGAGGGCCACAGAAACATGAGACTAAAGCCCTGAAGGCTGAAGCTTCTCTGAAACTAACGGAAGCACAAGCACAGGTCCACATTTAAGCTTTTGGAACAATATATGTGCTTTCTCTTCCTGTAAAGGCTAAAAAATATAAATGGATATTGTCATTTGATGCAATTATTTTTTTAAATAGAAATGAATTATTGTTATATCTTGCCATGTGTAGGATGAGGATTGGTTCTTGTAGCAACCAATGCTTTGTCCAAACTTTTATTGCTTGGAGGCTTGTGGCCTTGGTTCCTTGGACCGTAAATGTTCCACTGCATGCAGATCGGGCAGGAGATCAAAGACGGATACGAAGTACCTCACCTCTCACCATCATTGGTCACCCTCCCCATATACCATTATTGGCAACCAGGGCAAAACTTCATGTGGGTCATCTTATTCATGGCTGATAATATTTTTATTAGATTCCTCTCATCGATAGGTGTAGGATTGATATAAAGATCATCTGATTCCGATAAGTATTCATGGAGATATGAATTTATTTTGATTATGGAATTATTATCAAGCCGACCTACAACTCACGTAGGCTCAGAAGCCCAACAGTCGCATCTATTCAAACACCAACGTTGTGTATAAATATAGGAGGACTTTTCCTCATTTGGACTCACTCATCTAATCACATCTCTCTTTCTCTACCGCACAGAAAAGAGTCTCTTCTCTACTGCGCAGAAAAGGGTCTCTCCCTCACGCATGTGAAGCCGGATCTGAAGCTGCAACCGCAAAAGTAAAGTTTGACCTGCGTGGACTAGAAGATCTCCTCATCTGAACTGCGTTGTAAAACTAGAGCTTCCAGAAGGAAGAAAAATTTACAACATCTTCCATGTATCATGTCTTAAGAAGGCCATTAGACAACAAGTTACTACTTCCATTGAGCTACCCCCTTTGAAAGAAGAAGGGTAGCTGGAATTGATTCCAGAGGCAATGATGGCAGTTCGAGAAAGAAAATTGAGGGGAAAATGGTTTTAGAATATCTCATTAGATGGAAGGACCTACTTGAAGAGGACACAACATGGGAAGGAGAACAAATTTTGGAGCACTTGAATTTGCAATTGCTTGAGGGCAAGCAACGTCGGGAAGGGTGGACTATAATGTCCTCTTTAGATTAATTGGCCAAGGGAGGACGAAGTAGCCTATCCAACTCCATAGGCTATAAAGGGGGAAACCCATTATCCAATGCTTTTAGGGAAACATTGGGCAAATTGGGGTAATTGGGGCAAAACTTATGAAGGAAGCCAGATTTGGGGCTAAATGGAGGGAAACTTGTAATTTGTCAAATTAAAATAAGAAGAAGAGGCCCTAAAGGGGGTCTAGAAATAAGAGAGAGGAGAAGCATTATTCTCATCATGGTTGATTGAATATTTATGTTTTGTGAGTTGAGACTTTGGTTGTTTTTCCCTTTGATTTGTTTTAGTGGTGATGATCCCACCTTAGCCCATCCCCTCTCTTCTCTATTTTGTTGAAGCATAATATTTTGAGACATCTCTTATTTGGTTTTGGCAAGCAAGAAAAATATTATTATAGTTTGTTTGATCTATGAGCTCTCTATGGCACCAAGGACTGGCTAAGGACATTATAAGGCAGTGAAATTGTTTGCGTGGCACTGAGACCTGATTGTGGCCATTCTTGGGCAATGGAGCACTCATCTGATTAGGTATTAGACTCTCCCGTGGCATAAAATTCAATAAAGCAGTCCTAGGGTGGTGAAGTCCTAATCAGGTTACTAGATGACCATTCTGTGGTAGCAACCACTGGAGTATTCGTCCCTAGGTATGTGGCTCATCTAAGAAAGGAACTCCTGTAACAGCGAGGGATTTTAGGGAGTAGGTTCGGTAGCGAAACTCTTTTGGGTTCCTATTTGAGGTAACAAAGGGCCCTAATGTTGTCCTCCTGTAGCAACAAGGCCACATCAAGGAGAATTTGGCAACGTAAGTCTACTCGGAGAAGTATAGGCCACCCCTGAGGGATTTCAGTGACAACGACTCTCAACATAACACACTTATGGCAGTAGACAACAACGTTGAACATAGTTGCTAGGGTAATAGGCAACAAGGATAAGGTAGTGTGCAGGGCCCAGACCAATAGAACAATAATAGGAGGAATTTGTAAGGTATTAAGTTGTGCTGCTAGTTAGTATTGAAATCCCTGAAGTGCTACTATTCTTAACTAAGTTGCACGAAACAGGGAAAAGGGTACGAGTTTCTGAAATGGGCATGGGTACGAAATGCGACCTCCCCGAATTTTGGAAACGGGGAAACACGAATTATCTAATATTTATACTATATATATATATAATATATATATATATATATATATATATATATATATATCAGAATTTAGGACATTTAAGAAATGCTATGTGCAATCATAAAGCATACATGATACATTATAATTTATTACAGTTAAACATTATGATTAAATTTACATCACATGTATTCATGAATGATCACATAATGAAAATAAAAATATTGGAATATCCAAAAGCAACCTTTATTATATATCCAATTCTCAAAATCAACCTTTATTATATATATGAGGCTGCAAGTACAATAAAGGCTATAAGGCTGCAAAAACTATAGAGACAAAAGACTAATCCTCATCATCATAATCCTCATAAAAAATAGAAGCAGAACCATGCTCAACAATGGATGGTGGTGCTAAAGAAGATGATGGGCCAATTCCACTTCCAGGCTGGACCTCAAGATTCAGGGCAGCAAGAGAGAGATCCAAATCAGGACTTTCTGCATCCACATCCCATTCTTTAGAAGGACCACTGCTATATTCTGGACCCCTATGAGATGCAAGGCAAAGGTTGGAGTGCACATAAACAAGATCCTCTGCCTTCTATGAGCCCAACCTATTGTGCTTCACAGAATGAATAAAACCATAAGTGCTCTAATTCCTTTCTGCTGATGAAGATCTTGCCACTTGTGAAATAATACGAATGGAAAGGTTTTGCAAATGTACACCATTTTCTCCATGAAAAACCACCACCTAACTGGATTCATGGTGCTTCTCTCCTCCAAAGTTGATATATCTTCATAATCATCTATTCTTGCAGCAAAACTGGCAAATTCTTCCTTTACCTCCTTGTGTAGATGAGCAAGAAACATTCTCATAAGGGCTTTTTTCACCCCATTAGCCACCTCTCTATCGTTATGGGTGCCTTCCTCTTCCCATTGCTTTGAGCAAGAAGCTCCTTATCATAAAATTTGGGGTTCAAGGCATGTGCTAAAGTGTGCAATGGAGTGTTGAAATTGTTCTACCTATCAACAATTATTTTCTTGACTAAACCAGCAAAATGATCATCAACAAACAAAAGTTGTGGAGACTCTTGCGAAATGTTTTCCATAGTTTTCTCAACCATGGAATCCATGCCATCATATACCTCTCCTAAGAAAGGTTGGTTAGTGTCAGCACTCCGAAGAAGCTCAAATGCAGGGGTTGTGAACTTTAGCAAGAAATCTATCTTGCTCCACCAATCCTCATCAAGGCACAATCTACGCACCATATATCCCCGCTCTGAATCTGCTTGTCTCCACTCAATTCAAAATTGACTCACCACCATAGAAACTAATGCATGCTTAACCTCAACAAGGCGGCGCAACATTAGGAAGTTTGAGACATATCTTGTCTCAACAACTTTTAACAACTCCAATTTGGAGTAGTCTCGAAATATGGCTTGAGATTGGTGGTGGTTGGTGATGAATTTGACAATCTCCCTTACTTCCCCTGTGATTTCCTTTATCCATGAAACTTTTTTATCGATCTCCTCTAAGATCAGATTCAGATTATGGATAATGCAGCTTTGCAAACTGGTGCATCTTTTACCTCTCTTGGGCAGTCTTCTGCCTTGATAAACGTTGCTCCTTTGGGGGAAGTGGCAATGATATTTATCAATGTTCTGCACCTTGTATCTGTCCATCCATCTGAGACTATGGTAACCCCAAAGCTACTCCAGGGAGAACGAATTGGTGATAAAATATCCTCCAGAAGCTCTTCATTTTTGAGAAGCTGAGTTCTGACTTTCTTATAGTTGGGCCCCTTGTACCCTTGAGGAGCTTTGTTAATTGCCCTTATCATATCTTGCCAGTAAGGAGAGCGAACAACATTGAATGGAATACCACATGCATACATGCACCTAGCCACTCTGGAATCAGTTTCTTCTCTCGCTTGCACATTCGCCAATTTAGCAATTCTGCTATCCTGAACTGAAGGGGATGCCCCTCTAGTATTTTTGGGTGCTGGTTGTTCATGTTGTTGAGTGGCATCGACTCTCCTCTTTCTTGCTTCAACTACAATCCTTGGCTCAATGTTAGATGGAGCTTGAGGAGTAGCTTGAGTAAGCTCATCATGCTTTCTTTTAATAACATCTGCCTCATCTTGCTCTCTTTGATACAGTGTGGAAAAAGTCAGGAATAAATCCCGATTAAATCCCGATTTTTTTATTTTTTTGGCTGGCCGATTAAATCCCTATTTTTTTATTTTTTTGGCTGGCCGTTTAGTTTTGCCGACTTTTTGCCGACTTTTTCGAAAAACTCCCGACTTTAACGACTTTTTCAACTTTTGGACCCTTGCCGATTTAATCCCGACTTCGACTTTTTCCACATTGCTTTGATATGCCCTCCTTGCCAATGGGTTTGTTGTTTTTGTGCAACCCACAACCCCTTTTCCTCCTCCATGAAAAAGATGTGCCTTCACTCTTGGGTAGGAGCCCTTGTACGAATTATTGCAAAGATTACATCGCTATTTCCATGAGCCACCACCTCCACATTTTTAAAGCTTCTGAACATGCCTCCAAAGAGGATAATATTCAGCCCTTGGGTTGGCCCTAGGGCTTGAACTTTCAGCTACACTTTGGTTGGAAGCCATTGCTGCAAAAATAAATAAATAAACAAATCTATAAATAAAAAACGTTTTTCATATTTTTGGCAGCATAAACCCTCGAAAAATTGAAGAAATAGTAGGAAAAAACTAAGAAAATGAATGTTGCTTACGCAAATTAATTTTCTGTAGCTAAAGCCACCCTAAAATGCTAGAATAGACGAGAAATATGGTTGTAGTTGAGCCAAAAGCCAAGAATGTTGTAGCCGGAAAATTTGCGCTCCAAATCTGTTGCTGAAATCTCTTTCTCTTGGTGCTGAAATCTCCTTTGCTCACTGTTGAAAACGCCCTAGTTGAAACCACTACTATCTTTCTCTCTTCTCCTTTGCTAAAATCGCCAGTCTTCAAGAGAAATGACTTGCTCAATTGTGTGATGAGAGAATGAGGCGACGGTCACTTTTATAACTGAAGAGAGGCATCTAGAAGCAACTAGAGGCCACTTTAGTCGCCCAATAAAAAAATAGAAAACAATAATAAGAAAAAAACATAAGAAAAAGTCAAGTTGCATGAGGAAACTCAGTTGTACGGTTTGAAAACTCGTTTCCGGGCTGTATGGTACGAGTTTCCTCGTTTCCGTTTCGTTTCCATATGGAAACGGACCTTAGACCCACGTTCCCTGCAACTTAGGTTCTTAATTATTCAGTACTGTAACCACATTAGGAAGTAAATCTATGGAGATTGTAAACTGATGTGCCCTATTGGTGTTGCTAAAGTTTCAGTTATCTGTTCATTGTTGCACATTTATTGTCATTTGTGATAAGTTGTAAAGGATATTGTGTTATTGGAGAAATATATTCTTATGCTCTTGATAACCCTAAGGTAAAAAATTGCTTAGGGATATTTCAAATTCCTTAGTTTGTCCCTCTAATCTCTCTTTTTAGTAGTATCAAGAATTGAGTCACCCTCACATGGTTCACCATACTCCCTGATTTTGTCCAATTGCTTTGCCATGTTGTAGAGCTCCAATTAAATTTTAAAACTTTAGAGCTTCAACACAATACAAATGCGGAAATTCGAAATCCAAATCCACAAAAAACTTGAAGATTGATGCAATTAAAATATAATACCTATATAAGTATTAAACCTCTCATTAGAAGAGAGCAAGAGGAGGTGTATCTAAATTTATACTAGATTTTGAAACAAAGAAAAGGAAGGAAATATTTTTTCTACATACGTGGAGTTTGTTGGAAATATTGTTTTCATTTATGTCAAACACAGGGGGAGACTATATATGTCCAAAATAAAGATTGAAAAATGAAGATTTTTGGAAATATTGTTTTTGGACTTTTGATGCCTTATTTGGATACCCTATTTTGAAGGCATTTTTACTCCAATTACCTAGCTCAAATGGGAGCATACAATATATGGTTGGAAATTTTATTTCGAGTCCTTTCCAACATTATATGGAACTCCCTCTAATTCCATAGGAATGAGGAGATATGAAATATTTTGTCAAGATGACCCAACCAAAGTACAAGCAACCCCCATTTGGATTTTCTATCTTTGAAGGCATTTTTAATCCAATTACCTAGCGCAAATGGGAGCATGGGATGTATGGTTGGAAAGCTTATTTTGAGACCCGTCCAATGGTATATGGTACTCTTAATTCCATAGGAATGAGGAGATATGAAATATTTCGTCAAGATGATCCAATCAAAGTACAATCAAGCCAAACCCATTAGCTTTACAAGTCATCCACATAGGTGAACGTATAAACACTATAAATAAAGGACATATGAATTCATTTTAACATCAATTCATCGAAGAATAGATCTGAGGTCTCAAGAGAAGCTGACGAATAACTTTTGGGATGATTCTTGGAGTCTGAAGGTGGAAGCAAAAATGTGATTTATGGAGTGAACGAGCCATCTTTGCATTTTTGTGATATCTTGTTGTCTGTGACGTTTCAGACCATGAAACTTGGAGGAGCTATAGAGAAGATCTTCTTGTACTCGTGGTTCAAGTTTCAGGCCTTGATTCACTATAATTTCAAAGATATGGCCGAGGGAAGTTAGGCTTGCTGAATGCTCCTAAAATCTTCTTCAAATAGATCAGCTAGGAATTTTCACTATAATTTTTGTTCTTGGATGTTTCAGAATGTGAAACTTGAAGGATACAGATAAATGATTTTCATGGACCCGTGGTTCAAGTTTCAGACTTTGATTCACTATCATTTGGGGGATATTGCTGAAGGAAGTTAGGCTGCTTGAATGTTCATGAAATCTTCTTCAAACTGGTCAGCTGGGCATTTTTGCTATAACTATTGTTCTGAAATGTTTCAGACTGTGAAGCTTGGAGGATACAGATAGAAGATCTTCATGTACCTATGGTTCAAGTTTCAAACCATGATTCACTATAATTTCAGAGATATGGTCGAAGAAAGTTAGCCTTCTTGAATGCTCCTGTAATTTTCTTAAAACAACCAAAAGCAACAAGGTTTGGGAGAAGTAGACTTGGTCAAAGAACAAGAAACAGGGAGACCTGATGAAGGCAACAACTAACAGAGCTGGTGAAGACAGAAGTAGCAGGCAGAATTTATGAAAGCATAAGAAACTAACAGACATTGTGAAGAAGCAATCAAGTAGGTTGGTGCCTACAAATTGATGTAATAGTATGTTGGTGCCTAGAAGATCTTTCATATTATAAGAAGTTTGTTGGTTTTCTGCCATAAGGGTTTCCACGTGTATCTTGTGTTACCTTTTTAGTTTATTAGATTGATGTTTGAATGGAATTAAATAAGTAAAAATTATCATTATACTGATTCACTACTCCTCAGTGTAATTATGAATTCCAACAGAATTATTGATATGGTATATTGGAGTAGATCTCTACCCCGCAAATGCTCAGTTGATGGCAAAGAAAACAATGGATTTTCCATTGTTTTGATGAAAATGGTCACAAGGTTCACAATACCCTCGAAACTCATCTTGGGACAAGGAAAAGTGAAACTGATCCTCAAAAACCCAAACTAGAATTTTATCACGTCATCTCCAACAGCAAGGCAATAATTTCCCTGCGATTGAGGATAATTTAAATTATTGTGGTAATTACAATTGGGGTAAATTATTGCGATATTTTCCGGTGGTAATATCAGCAACGTGGGTTTTGGCAATAATAACGTGATATTTCTGATATTATTGCAATATGTGCAACACTGGTTTATGTCCTAGGCAAAATATGCATGTGAAATCTTAGAACAATTGCATATGGCTGAATGTTGTTGACACCTAATCTTCATGATTGGGGGAATTTTATGTAAATAATTAAATTAGGAATGTGAACAGTCATTGGGAGATGAACTGAACAATCACTCCCTATTGTATATAACAATGACCTACCTATGGAATAAGATACGAATCAGTTGTTTGTTTTGTGGAGATACTGCCTGGCCTGACATGGTATCAGAGCCAGCTCTTTTTTTAGCCTTTGTGTCCCTTGTAACTCCCTGTCTACTTTCCATATAGCTGAGCAGGTTCTTCATAAAATTAGTTTCCCCACTGTCTGACTGTTCAGCTCTCTGATTGATTCATAAACGTTTCTGACATGGTAGCTACGCCTGACATGGTATCATTGCATACTATGACTGTGCGGATGACTGATTCATAAACGTTTCTGCCATGGACGCGGGATTTTCCAGAGAGTTGCAGTCTACGAGCCCTTTCTAGATTCCAATCTCTGCGTAGTCTATTCGTCTCTCTCATTCTGCTATTTGATATGATTATGAAGCTTTGAAGTCTATCGCATACAAATCTTGAGAAACGAACTGCTGTCTCTCCGAGCTGTGTTGGAAATGCTTCCCGATCCAGATTACAAAAGTTCTGAGTCTCAATTCAATTCGAAGCCAAACTATCAAAGATTTCAGACCGTTTCCATGAATCTCACGAGTGGGAAGTTTGAATGCGTTTGGTAACGTTGTCTAGTGGTAACGTTGTTTAGTGGTATCAACAGTTTTATTGAATGCTTTGGTATATGCATTGAACCTGAATGGTATGCGTTGAACCTGAATGGTATATGCGTTTGAATGGTAGATGCCTGTACGTTGAATGGGATGCGTTGAACCTGAATGGTATATGCGTTTGAATGGTATATGCCTGTACGTTGAATGGTATTTGAAACTGACTTTGGTATGTTCAAATGTCATGTTGAATGCGTTGAAGGGGCATATATATGGAATATGAACTGTTGTGCGCTTGTTGAAATGTTGTACGTTGTGGAATATTAACATTGTTTTATTGAATGCGTTGAATGGTCTAGCGTATATATGGAATATGAACTGTTGTGCGCTTGTTGAAATGTTGTACGCTGTGGAATATTAACACTGTTTTATTGAATGCGTTGAATGGTCCAGCATATATATGGAATATGAACTGAGTTTATAGAATGGTCCAGTTATATGTTGGATATATTATATGAGGATGATTTTATAAACATTGGAGGGATTTGAAGAAAATATAGTGCATAAAGTATTTGAAATCTTTTTTGCCCTTTTGAGTACAATTTCACTGTATATCAGCAGAAGTATTTTTTCTATCGGCAGAAGTATTTTTTTTACAGAATGCATTCAATCATCTCTATGGTAGGAATAGTTCTCACTGGCAAGGAGAAATATCCTGATTAGTCCTGGATGATACAACACACCCTCATATTCAATGAGTTGCGGAAAGGAGTGTGTGTCGGAGAAGGAGACAATGACCCAGTACAACCTACCTCGGACAAAGAGCTCGTCATTTGGGAAAACAAGAACAAAAAAGCTTATGCATTAATCGCAACATCTGTAAATAAAGAGGTGAGTCGCCATATTTCATCATATTCAACTGCCTTTGA
>APFE030275387.1:38256-51870 GCA_000404065.3 Pinus taeda
AGGTAAAACAAGTACAATCAACTCCACTCATGATTGACAACACCTCTACAATAAAGTTGGCCAAGAACCCAAAGTTCCATGATCGAACGAAGCATATCAATACTAAATATCATTTGATTCGACATCATGTTGAGGCCAAAAGAATCCATCTCCGTCATTGTTCCACAAATGAGCAAATTGCAGACATCTTCACCAAAGCACTTGGAAGGGAAAAGCTTGAACGATTCAGAATGATGCTTGGACTCACCATCATCCCTTCAGATTAAGGGGGGGAATGTTGACACCTAATCTTCATGATTGGGGGAATTTTATGTAAATAATTAAATTAGGAATGTGAACAGTCATCGGGAGATGAACTGAACAATCACTCCCTATTGTATATAACAATGACCTACCTATGGAATAAGATACGAATCAGTTGTTTGTTTTGTGGAGTTACTACCTGGCCTAACAAATGTAAACCAACCTTGACTCCTTTGGAGGCTGGTGCAAAGTTATCAATCATGGATACTTATGATCTTGTGATGAAACAGTATATCGGCAGCTTCTTTGCAGCCTCATACATCTAACCACTACAAGGTCTGATTTCAGTTTCTCAATTGGAATGTCCCGGATTTATGGATTAGCCAATAGAATCACTAGAAAGTGGCCAGGAGGATCCTTCAATCTGTCAATGTAACTCTTAATTATGATCTTCAGTGTGAGAAAGTTGTGGATTTCAAGCTTGAAGGTTATTCACATTCAGATTGGGCGGGTTGCAGTGATGAGAAGAAGTCTACTACAGTGTCCACCTTCAACATAGGCTCAGCCATCATTCCTTGAATCAGCAAGAAGCAATCTATAGTTGCTTTGTCTTCCATTGAAGTCGAATATAAAACAACTGTAAGTGTCACTTATGAAGTTGTTTGGTTAAAGAGAATGTTAGGTGACAATTGGTCTTCATCAGAAAAGGCCTATGCCATTAACATGTGATAACAAGTGTTATCAGATAGCAAAAATTCTAGTTTATCATGGCAGAACTAACATTGAAGTGCATTATCATTTGATTCAAGAGAAAGTAAAAGAAGATGAAGCTGACTTTCTTTACTGATGTACTGAGGATCAACAAGCAGATTTATTCACCAAATCATCGGGAAAAGGAAAGTTTAGGAAATTTAGGAACATGATTGGTGTTAATATCAATGAAATGGTCATTAAGTCAAGGTGTTAGAGTTGATGGTCATTCCTGCTATTAATTTCTGTTACCTAGTAACTTAGTTGTTGTTTGTAGTTGGTCCTTAAGTTACCTGAATTATAGGGTGTTGTCTAAGGTTGTTATTTCCTTTAATTTTTTAAATGGTGAGTGTGTCTCTCGTTGTTACCAGATTTGTAGGGCATTGTTACTCCAGTTCCTATTTGTGCTTGGATATATTTCAGTTAGGAAAAGGAGAAGAATAATTCCATATTGAATTGTGTTAATTTCCATTGTTCTATGCTGTTGCAATCACTTTAGCCCAATTTTATCTTCAATTAGAAATATTTTCAAAACAATTTAATCTTCTAGTGATCAATAGAAATTGCAGATAGAACAGTAAATGCAATGAACAATAAGAGACAATCAAGAGCAATAACAAGAGACACCAAATTTGGTCAAAGACTAGAGAAAAACCAAACAAGGGAGAATCTACCCAAGAGAAAGTTCTACGATCTAAGACAATTAAGGAATACCTCATCAAGTGGAATAGGTTACCAGACGAAGATTCATCTTGGGAATCAGAACATTTCATGCGTCAACACCTAGGCCTGCCTATGCTTTGAGGACAAAGCATCTTAAGGGGAAGTCAATGTTATGAACTAGAAAAGGTCATAACAAATTAAATAAAATATTAAAGTATTAAAGTATTATTTAATAAATTAATTAATTATTACAATCAGTTAATTAACAAATAATTAGTTAAAATGAAGAGACATTAGTCCTAAAGGACATGTCTCTCTGTTTAGGCGTGGCCAGTCAACTCCTATTTAAGGAGCACCGCCTCAGCCTTGTAAACATCATTCATTTTTTATCAAATATATATACATATAAATATTAAATTTAGAATTCTATCTGGTGTCTTATTTACAGTTCACAGCAATTAGTCATTTTGTTGCTAACAATTGCTCTGGATAACTTGTTTTTTTTATTAAGTCTATGGTTAATTAAGTATAAAGGCGCTGGTCTAAAATCATTTCTTTCTTGTGATTGTGTCTTATTTATATTAATTGTTTAATGTATCCATCTCAATTGACCAAGATTTGCTCTAAATTCATCAAGTTGTCCATCTTTAAGTCTCCTAGAGCCTTTATTTCACAAGCTATTATCATACATTCACCTTAGGGACTACCCTGCTTGACTTGTCTAGAAGAGAGTCTAAATGAAGTGAGTAAGGATTAGAGTGACAACCCTTACTCTAAGCATTGTCGAGGTGCCTAGACACTTTGTGCGACAACAGGTCCCTATCATCAATGTCATGCTTTATGACCACCATAGGGTAATGATTTGGGAGGAAAGGGAGACCAATGACAAGGGGAGACACAACAGGCACGTTGTTCGTGATGATCATATTCACAATCCTGAGGGTATGAAGGGGAAGGATGGATACTTCTAGTGGATGGCTATTCCTCAACATCATACCTAGGACGGGAAAAAGGATCATCAATGATGGTGCTAATGTGAGAAAGGTCAAGGTGCAGGCTTAGGAACAATGTAGCTATGCTATCGAGATTACGGGTGAGGACAAGGAAAACAAGGCCTCAATAATCAATGTCATAAATGGGGCTCCTTGTTTCCAATGAACCTTCTTCATGCGTGGGAACGCCATGATCCGCCTTTTCAATGATGTGAGTCAGAATATCATCATGATTAATGTCCTAGAGAAAAGGAGAATCAATTCCAACTACATTTTCGGTGTCAATATCATAAATAAGTTCGTAGCCAAAATGATGGTTGCCCACATCCCACTTTCCTTCACTAATGCACAAGAAATCAAAGATGTCATCTTCACAAGGAGTTACAATATTCACATCCCCAAGCACCCTTTCTTGAATGAAAGTCCCTACTTCATCGTGTTCATTCTCACAAGCTTTAATAGGGCTTTCACTCATGACATGCACATTCTCAATCCTTAAATTTGTGCCTTGAAGGTCCTCATCACTATCTTCTTTAGATTGATTCCATTCTTCCATATATTCCTCACTTTCATGATGATCCTTCACATTTGAACTTTCTTCAGTATCACCTTGATCATCCATTTGATTACCTTTCGCAGGGCTTTGTGACTGATTATAATATTTGTCATTTATTAGGTCAGTCTTAATAGTCAATGAGACAACTATAATCCTTCTCATAGGTACACATCATCATGTAAAGTTGCTTTTGTGTTGACCCATGAAACCTGAGCATGAATTTCTTACCCATGTTTTCCAATAAATCTTCATAAAACTCAACATATTTGTCCTCATTTTTTTTGCAGTTCTTGAACGTCTTGACCATTGAGTTTTGCAAATGTAGTATCAAGCTTGATCTCTTTTTGACAATAGTCCATTTTCCATGATTTTGCATATTAAGATTAAAATGGAGTCACTAGGGTGAATTAGAATGCCTTGATAGATGCTTGCTTCACTCTACAAGCATTAACTTTGAAGTTCAATTAAGAACTAGGACTTTGTTCTTCCAATGGAGTCGCCAATAATGTTATGTGAATATGTCGTATAGGGAACAAAAGACGTCTCATGTCCCCGGCAACGGTGCCAAAAATGTTACCGCTCAAACTAGCACGGGTCCTAAGAGGGGTTCCCATAGAGAAACTAATAAGTCGAGCCTTAAGGGAAATAATGGAGCGATAACCCACTATCATCTTAGCTAAGGCTCCCTACTCTTTACGGACTTTCACCGATGGGAGGAGACCCAGTATAAGTGGAATCACTAGATGAGTATGTAAATGAAAGGATAAAGAGTGATTCCTAGGCCTATTCACAAGAGGGACTCAAAAAATGGATTTCTTGCTTTAGAAGCAAGGTGATGGGCTCTCAAGGGCTAAGAAGGCCTTTGAGGATGGGGTTTAAGAGTATGCTTTGTCAAGGTAACCCCTAATCTCAAAAGCGCTTCTGGATGCTTGGCTTATAAGTGATCTTTGTGGAATTGGAGTTAACAAGTTGCGGGAAAACAAAGGGCCAAGTGGTCCCAAAATTAGGTCAAGGATATGGAGTTGATCAACTAAGGATGTACTTCACCTAATTAGGTAAGGGAAGAGGATCAAAGAAAATATCTTATTTTGATGATTTGATGCTATGATCCCAATGAAGTCACTAGCCAATGGGAAACGAAGGGAAAGAATCGATCTTCGAGTTAGGGCTTGAAATATCTCAAGATCCCACCGTCAAAATCTCATGAAATTTGGAGGGCTTATTGAGGACACACCAGCGTAGTTGTGCGCAAGAGATCAAATTCTTTTGATGGATGAATTATTAGAAAAGTGATGCCCAAGGTGACCTATGGAGACTAGCCCTAGAAAAAGAAGGGAAGGTGAGAGGAATTGTCTTTGGAAATGATCACCTTATGGAAAGATCGGTGCCTAATCCTTTGGGGAATATGGAGTCAATATGAAATTTGTGATTTAGAAGAGCTTCACCCAATGAAGGAGCCTCCTAGACAAATTTGTGTGGCAATAAAGGCACGAGAGCAACTGCTAGGAGAGTTTATACTTCAATGTGCAATAATCGATAACTTATCAAGATATATTCAATAGAAAAAATCTCTAGGAACATTCACCGCTTTACACATGATACATAAGATGATGCAACACTATAGAGACTAAATTTCCACAATTTTGCATAAGAAAAGCAGTATATTTCAGATCTAGTATAGCAAAAATCCCAACAACATGAATGTCATAAAGTAAATAATAAGAATAAGCATGAAAAGAGTATTTACATGTGCAAAAAGAGTATATCCAATCATCATATTATGCCAATGACGAAGCTACAAGACAAGAGAGAGATATCCAAACATCAAAATTCATCCATTACATCCAAATTCGTCCTCCAAAAGGAATAGCGAAAATATCACAAGAGAGAGACCCAATCCAAAGTGATGATGATCAAAATGAATTATCTCACTTCTATTTATACACTAATGAATTCGATTTAGCTAAATTGGCCTAATTGGGCCCCTAAAATAACATAATGTGCATAATAACAATACTTTTGGTGACAAACCCACCAAATAACTCAATAATGTAAAGATAAGCCTCTCAAAAGGGTCGAATGATCAACAAAGTGAGTCGTTGGGCCTTTGAGGAGGCCTAATGAAGTCCAAGGGGTGCCATGATGTAGAAATGGACTCCAAACATAGTGGACAAGGGGTTGGCCCCTTTTTTTCCAAGCAAGAACATGGGGTGTTCCCAAGTGGGTGCCGGGGCACAAGGACATCCTCATGGGTCTCCAAGTGGATCGGAAATGCTTGTAGACCATTTTTAAGGGATAGGATGGTGATGTAAGTGCTCCCTCTACAGCAAGGGACATCCTCTAAACCTTAGAACATTTGCCAAGTGTGGAGTCGACTGGGCATGGTGGACTAGGTGCATCATCCGCATCCCAAAGGTGGAACATGAGCAATCATTGAATGTTGTTGGAGATCCATGAAGTACTATCTGCTATGGTGGAGGCCCATGGCTCTCAATGCTCACCCTACAACCGTCAATATGGCCCTCTAGAGGGCTAAAACCCCGTATAGGGAGACCAAGCCCCAAATAAAGAACCACTTGCAATCTTGCATAAGATCCAATGTGTCCCCTTGCCTTCCAATACAATGAATCATTAGAATAATCAAGTAATAAATCTTACAAATCACGAGATCAATGGTGCACTTCATGGTGGCATGCCCTTCCATAGTGGCCTTTGGCATGTACAAGTGTCTCCAATCTCAATAAGGGGTTAACCAAGGACCCTATTAGGTGGTTTCAACCTTTAATGGAGGGGGGGACATGTCCATGGTACATCCCTCAAGTAGTAGGTGGAAAATGATATAGTAATGGAATGGAGTGGGGACCAGGGAAATCAACCAAACCACATGTGAAGGTGCAAGGGTAGCTATAATAAGGGAAACCCACACCTGGGTATATAAGTGTAGGCGAGAGAAAATCGTGATACATGAGTTACCCCATCCCTTATTTTTCCACCCTTCTTCATATGCCTTTTGCCTTTAATTGATTTTTCTTCATAACAGCTCGAGGCTCCAAGCAATGGAGAGCATGATGTGTAATATGTGGCAGTTGATACCCCCTTGAGGTGGGGCAGTTCATCGCGCACCAAGCGTTGGGACAATCATGGGTTCCTTGATGATCGAGGGGGCTCATCTAGGGCCTAGAGGAACTAGGGTGATGGCCATGGGTAAGGGGTAGAGCTCATGTTTGGGTTTTTCCCACATGTTAAATTTATGTGTCCCTACCATCTTTTGCATTTTGTGGTACATTTCCTGTTGAGAGTGGCCAAATGATGCTTTTTATTTTATTTTTCGCTGCATCAATATCTTGGGCATCGTTCCATGCCTGACCCAATGTGTGGATAAGGGGACGAGGAGGCTAACCCTATGTGGACCCAGTGGACACATGTGGACTCAGATGGGAAGAAAGATGAATAGGGCTAAAATGAATGGAATGATAGAAATGTAGGTGGTATCGAGAGCGAGACCAGGCAACCAAAATCGAGATTTCCCATGTAGGGCCAACCCTAAAGCTAATGGCCAGTAAAGAAGATCCCACAGAACTAGGCTTCAAGGGTAACCACGAAATCAGGGAATGGAAACAAGAATACAAACCTAACCCACTCTTTCCGCTAAATCCCCCCACCAATCCATGCTCAAAAGTGCCCATGACAAGTAAGAAAAATTACTTAACTATACCAATGAAAAGCCATACCTTTGGGGTCAGGAGGCCCACCTTCAAACATACAATCATGACAAGTGGTCGAAGGACCACATGGTTGGCTCGAGTGGCAGAGAAAATGGCACATAGATCTATCTGGGAGTTGCAATGGGCTGCTGGTTGCTGACTAAGGATCATCTAAGAGAAAAAATTTCTCTTATGCATACTACCACAAGTGGTGGGTAAGAAGACCAATGATGACAGTCCACATTTCTTTGGCTTTCTTCTTTCTAGTCAAGTGAGGGATAAGGTGGTTTTTGACTCCTAGGATAATACTTCTTGCCTTGGCATCCACCTTATAATGTTGAGTCAACTGTTGAGGATCTATTGGTGTGGCTAGGACGTTATCAACAAATTCCAAAACCCCTTGTTCCTCTAACACCACTACTATCCTTCCATGCCACAAACAAAAAGTTGGACGCACTGTCCAATCTGTCTTCAAATCTGAGACCCTGATATGCCATACTACCAAATTGAACTGCTAAATACAAATTGCACAGGGAGAATCAATGTACACTACTCATAACCCTAATGGCCAAATAAATATGATAACTTGCTCCCTCTAAATCGCGGAATCTCCTCCTAAAGATAAAATTTGTGTTTGATCTTTGATCACAAACTGAGCTCTGATACCATGTTAGATTTCCTTAAACCCCAATAAACTAATTCGCAATTTTCTAAGTGTAAAAAACCCAGAAACACAAATAATTCATGTTTGGGAAACCTAAACCACAAATAAATTGAGTTTTCTAACTTAACATGCACAGTAGAAAATAAATCAAAAGACAAACACATCAACACATAGAACACAAGATATACCAAGGAAACCCCAACTCCGAGGAAAACCTGTAATAGTGTGTGTCTTTATTATTTTGTTCAGCAAAGGATTTTTCTTCCGAGAATTACAAGGGAGAAACTTCCCTTTTATCACAAGAACAACTGAACAATCCTCTAAGATGAATCGACCCCTTGCCTGAGCACTAATCTGCAAAATCCTGCACAAATTAGCGAAAATGTGTACACGCGCGAGTGCAAATCCTCTCTCATGCCCGCACGTGCAAATGGTATGACTGCTTTGGGGCCAAAAGACCTCGGCCCTCACTTGATTTCTTCTTTGATCTTGAATCATTGCGATCTTTCGAAACCGCTACCTCTTTCTTCGTTGATCTAACACACACTACTTGTGCTCCACTGACTTGCCATTAACTCGCTCCATCTTGTCTTATAATTTTGATCTCAACACTACTCTCCCTCTCAATGGCTGAGACTAAATCATGATCAATTGCTAAGATTAAATCATAAGATAAATTAGGATTTTTTTATTTTTCCCAAGTCTAACTTTAGGAAATAGTTAAATAAATTAATATTCTACTGAAGTGGTAGTCCTCTGGGTTATTCTGCTAGTCTTAGCACTTAGACAAGCATAACCCTTACTTCTCTAGTCCAATCAACATAAAGAGTAAGTTTGGAGATAACAAGCCCCTTAATGATAGAAGCCTCCTTACAAAAACAATTGATGAGAACAAAAATTAAAAAGGATAGATTGAAAATATATTATATATTATGAAACAATTAAATACCTATAGCCCCTTCAAAAACACATTTAGCAAGGGGAAGGATGGCAAGAGCTTAGGGCATTAGGGTTTCTTATGCAAACTGCGTTTTTGGTTTCCAGTCAAGTGTGGTAGGCAGTTGTGCAGCTAAGACAAGCATGCGATGGTCGTCATCGATCCAAGAAGAAGAGATCAATATCACTCTTAGGCCACTACAATTCTCCAACGATCTTAGAAGGAAGGGTGGAGGGATATAAGGCACGCGCCGAAGGGGGTTTATCTGATCCATTTTCTATACTTTATGTAAGTAATCTGAAGGACTTTCTTTCATTTTTAGAGCTATGGCCTGTTGTTGTTCCAAAACAGTATGGATTTGGCCCACTTCTATGGTTTTCTTAGGAAACTAGACCAGATCCCAGCTTACACAATCTGGGCAATACCCAGAACAATGTAGATCTATTATGAAAAACCCTGTCATAAAACATCTAGGTTTAGTGAAGGGTTCAAAGAGTTGAAATTGGGGGAGGACTTTCAGATATTTCTTAAAACCCTTAATGGGAAGTCCTCCCTTTTTTGGGTCTCAGGTCTAGGATAATGTGGTGGATCTCAAGCAAGAGATAGAGACCAGGTTGGGATTTCCTGTAGATATTCAGCGTCTCCTTTATCAAGGGAACCAGTTCCAGGATCTTTTTCAGCTGCAGAATTACAACATTTGAAGAAACTGCGTCATTATCTTAAACTTAAGGTTATGAGGGGGTGCTCTGGGATCCAAGAACCCATGAGGTTCAGCTTCCTACAAGGATGCGGTGAGGGGTAAATGTTCTAATCCACTAAAGCCTCCACAGTACATCCCAGGAACTTACATTGTTGAACAACAACAATAAGTGCCTGCCATGGAGGTAAATCCAACATAGGTAAATCAACTTTTGTTTGTTTCTAACTTTTAAAGAAATTTCAATCTTTGTCTATATTTCAATTTTGTATGTGTAATAATTCACTAATTTGTTATATATATATATATATATATATATATGTATATATATTATATATTTATATATATATATATATGTCTTCAGTGTCCTATTTGTGGGGTTGCCATGTCCTGCATCAGACACTTGTATTTCCATGTCCTTTGTTTCTTGTGTCATCATGCCTAGTGACTTAGATTGTTATTGACATATACAAGGTGTTACTTTTCAAATTATTGTGATATACACAAGCAATAATATCACCATGTCTGGTTTGGTGGTATTATCACAATAACATTGGCTAGAAGCCTTGAAGAGTAATTGAGTTAAGAAACTAAATAAAGTTATATATGATATTGTTAAAGGTAGGGCATTTTTAAAATAAAAAAAAATTCATCCTCAAACACATATATATCATAAATTTACCAATTTGTCGATCCTCCCATTGAATACCAAGGGAAAAGAAAAGAAAGGAAAAGAGAAATAGGTCCAAGTCCTTGATTCTCTACTAATTTGTTATATGTATAAATAGGGTCCTCTATGTCCTGTTTCTAGGGTCATTGTGTCCCATGTCAAACATTTGTATTTCCATGTCCTGTGTAATCGTGCCAACGAACTAGGTTGATATTGATGTATAAAGGATGTTAATTTGCAAATTATTGCAATAACTACAGAAATTATTGTGATAATTTCAAAACCCCAAATTATCGAGAGATATACAGGTGATAATATCACCATGTTTGGTATGGTGATATTATCGTAGTAACATTGGCTAGGAGCCTTGACGAGTAATTGAGTGAAGAAACAAAATAAAGTTATATACGATTTTGTTAAGGGTAGGGCATGTTAAAAAATAAACAAATGATGTTCATTCTCAACTACCTTTATATCATAAATTTGGCAAATTCATTGATTCTTCGAGTGAATACCAATGGAAAAGAAAATCACAGAAAACATACCAATAGGACCACTTCCTTGATTCTCCACTTCTGAGTCCTTGATTGGACATCTATCAGGGTTCAACTTTCAGTCTTGACTTTGATGTATCATTTTTTATTTGGCATCCACTACACCATATATATTAGTGCTTTCTCCATATTTACGTCGTAAGGCGTTCCCCTCTGAAATCAACTCCCCCAATTGTCACGTGTACTTGTTTGAGCCATTGGATCAAATGTTAGATGATTAAAACGTTCCAAACCGTTGGATGTAGTTTAGGTTAGTTTTTTATATTCTTTCCCCACAGTTTTTTTTGCTGCTTCAAATCTCGCTGAGCAGGGCGCGTCCGTCTCTGGGCATCCCACTCCAGGTGCTTGGAGGTTGATGAGCTTTTATCCCAGCGAGGGTTTTGCAGACAAAGTTTTTAATGGATCTAGGCTTTAGATTTCATCCCAGGGAAGAGGAACTGGTTGGCTCAACCTCTGGACTAATGCCTAGAAGGCACTCCACGCTCTTGGAGTCGCAGATGACCTTCATGCAACCCATTTTCGATTAGAAGGGTAAGATCCTCTGACATTGCCCTGTATTCAATACAATTGAATCAAATCAACCCTAATTCATGCATGGCCATCGCCATGGAGGTTTCAGTTCACAGATGATCTGCCTGGAGGATGAAATGAACAAACAAATTCCATACAGAGTCCCTGGAAAACGGTGAGAATTGTCCCGCTTGTAATAATCTTAATCGTTACAAATTATGATTGATAACAGAAAGTGGTTGCAAAGTTGTTAATTTATTGGTAATAATGAGGTGACAAAGTTGTTAATTTATTGGTAATAATGAGGTGATGAGATTGGGGAAGTGTTGGGCAGGGATCATGAAGTTCACTGCGTGGAAAGGGGGGTTCTTCTGGAAACTCTTGCAGCTGCCCTGCCTGCAGGAACCATAAGATATAAGTCCAAAGTTGTTGATATATTCACAGATAGTAGCAATCATGATTTCCCTACCATAATGTTGGAAGATGGAACATATATCAAGGCCAAGGTGAAGCTTTAAATCCCATTAAACAGACAAACAAATTGCCTTTCCTATAGGGTTTAGTTATTGTTTCTGTATTTTGCCATTATTTGAGTTCGTTTTGTGAGTGATTCAAGAAACATGTGAAAGTTCAGACTTCCTTTAGCTGGGGTGTCGTAGGGTATCTATTCCAACAAAATAATTTCTGAGAACCTGGTACCTGGTCTCATCTCCTTGAAATGATGAAACTCCTGCCATGCAAGTAGGGCAGATCACAATGAAAATGGAACCCTGGTTGATGGCTCTTAAAACTCGGTCAAGCTTACACTAATACCCGGACGGCCTATTTTTGAGTTAGGCTATGTAGGTTGCTTAAACTTTCTCAGTTCATTTTCATTTTTAAGGTTATAATCTCTTTGAACTGTTCTGCACTCACTATTTCCCAATCGCACGATGTTCTCTTGTAGGGTTCACATGATCTTTGGATATTTTATTTACCCATGGTGTTTTAGATCATCTGCCAAGTCTGGCATCAAACTTTCAATTTCATGTTCAATGGCATTTCTTTCCACACAAAGATGCATAGGAAACCTCTGAAAACTTCATTGTTGTCGATGTGGTGTAACTAGGGTAAAGCCCTGTGGCCTGAGTTTCAAGCACTTAAGCACTTAGAGAGTCGAACCCGTGACCTCTGGGACACAACCCGTAACCTCTCCTACCTGGGAGACAGATGTTGCATCTGGCTTATGACTACTAACCCTTGAGGCTAATGGCATTATCTTTTTTAACTTATGGAGGGTACACTCACAATTCCTAGATCGCATATTGTTTTCTTCTTGACTTCCTCTTATCTTGGCACATTCCGGAAACTTTGCTTATCTATGATTTTTTTATGATGTTTTTGATCATCTGCATGTGTAGGTTATGTCGGCTCATACTTTGTATTTGTCTATCTTCTTCTTGCAACTGTGGAGCTTGGTTGGGCAGTTTTTATTTTATCAATGGCATTCCTAGCATTCCTATATCTTGCCAATTTTCTACTGGTTTATGCAGGTCACTTTCATTGGTTTTCTTGTACTATAAAGGTTATTTCTGGTAACTTGTCCCTATCCTCTGCTTTTTATGGATGTCAGTGGTCATTGTCTCCATTCCTTGATTTTTATGAATGCTATTACTGGTAACTTGTCTCTGTTCATTTTTCTTACTATTATTTGGGAGGAGAAAGTATCATTGGATTAGCATTTGCCTGAAGTAAGATTAAGCCATTCTCTAGTAAAAGGATTTGTTATGGTATTGTAACTTTGTTCTTTGACCTTAGAAAGTATGAAGAAACCTTCCCTTTTTTTATTGTTTTCAATCTTCTTCCAAATATATTTGATGGTGACGTGTTCAGTACAATTTTATTTTTCTTATTCTTTAATTTAACTACCAACAGCTTTTGATAGGATGTGATGGGGTGAACTCAATTGTTTCTAAGTGGTTGGGCTATCAGCTCGCCAAATTCCTAGGAAGGTCTACAAGTCGCGGATTGTCTACCTACCCTGAAGGGCATGACTTCATTCCAAAATTATATATCAATCTACAACACGGTATGAGAGCTGGGTACATTCCAATCAATGATGCAGATGTTTTCTGGTTCTTAAATAGAAAATCACGTCTCCAAGGTATTCTGATATGCTATTCCATCTATCCCTCCAGTAACATCCAAACTTGAATCAAAATTTTCATTCACTAACAATATGTTGCTCAACAGACTCAGAAATTGCACAAGAACCCAAGCTTATCATATAGGAAACATTGGATTTGCTTAGAGATTTTCCAGAGGAGTATCATGATATTGTGAAGAGAACACTGCCAGACCAATGTTGCAGGAATCGCCCCCCCCCCCCCGGATCCCAAGCCTGAAGCGCGCCACCGAGGCGAAGCGTCCACGAAGCGCTGTCCGAAGCGCGATTCCAAAATTAGGTGGCGCGATTCCTTGAAAAAATGGCGATTCCTGCCATATTGGGTTGCGGCCGCCCGGAAGCGCGATTCCTCCGGCGCTTCGGGCATGGGGTGGCGCCACGCAACCTGCCCGGAAGCGCACGCCACCCGCACGCCACCTAGGCGCCACCCGAACGCCACTGCGCGGACTGCATTTTTTTTTAATTTTTTTTAAAAAATAAGCTAACTAAAGTTTAGGTGGTGGGTTGGGG
>APFE030275387.1:60200-86011 GCA_000404065.3 Pinus taeda
TAAAAAAAAATATATATATATATAGCAGACGCTTCCGCGGACGCTTCGCCTCCTAGATTTTTGGAAAATGACGCTTCCGCGCTCCGCGCTTCCGCTTCGCTCCCGCTTCGTGCAACATTGTGCCAGACACACTTAGTTTGACTCCTCTCAGAGGCCGGTGTCCATGGGCAGTGTTATTTGGGACATTGTCAAAAGGAACAGTCACCATCGCTGGAGATGCAATGCATGCAATGACTCCTTGTATTGGACAAGGTGGATGTTCAACACTGGAGGATGCAGTTGTTCTTGTCAGATGCTTAGCAGAAGGGCTGAATGGAAAATTGATTACTTCCGCAAACGAAGAAAGAAAGAGAATTGAGCAAGCATTGAAGAAATATGTAGAGGAGAGAAGATGGAGAGTGTTTATGTTGATGACTAAATCTTACATAACAGGATTATCGCCACCAGGATCAGGAAAATTTGCTAAATTTCTTAGAGAGAAAATCATGACAAAGGTGCCTGGTGATGCTCTGAGCCATGCGGAATATGATTGTGGGGGGCTTTTTGATACCATGAAATAAGTTTGAAACTTGAGAGTTATGGTTACAGTTCTAACGTACATTGTGTATGCATTTGCAATTGTATATTTCTGCAGCACGAGTATTCAACAAAAATTTATTGGTGTTCACCAAATAATGTATATCTTGAGTAAAACAAGATTGAAGTGGATAGCAGCACATATATTCTTCTATTTTGTCAAAATTGGTGAACTTTCAATCAAATTCTCTGTGAGAAAAATGCAAGCTTCAGTTCTAATTTCCTTCTGAAGCAAAATCTGTACTTATTGCCTAATACGCTGACACAGAGATGTACTGAAGGATTTCTAAGGGTAAGTTGCCAATTCATCTCAGATTTATATTTTTTCATATCCAGGCCTGTAATGAAGTTTCCTGTCCATTTGTTTCTTTTGAAGATTGTGTGACACAGCCAATTGTCATTAGGATGGAAAACTGGATATTGATGGCACAGTTGAGAATACTTTGGGAATGATACTAATTCTGAACCTGTCTCTCTTATATGGGACTATTAATCCATTGTTTGCATAGAAGGAAATGGAGATATAACACAGAGTGATCATGCAGGACTGCATCGATTAATGGGTCTCCTTCACATATCCACCATGCTTTGTAGTGAGATGGAATTGATTCTATTGCTGTAATTGACTCTGTGTTTCTCTCACCAAAACAATGTTGTAATTAGCTGTAAAGTTCCCAAGTCTGGCATTCTCTGTGCTCAGCAGCCTTGTTATATTTTTGTTTCTTGATGATTAGATTTATTGGTCATTTAATTGTAATGATATCAATGATATATTTCGTTTGAAATTCTTGGCAGTTTAAGTGCAGTAATGTAGTGGAAGTTGGGTGAGGTGAGGTATGTGGAGGGTCTCTTGGCTCATTGTAACACTAATGATTTCCTTTCCTGATGAGTTGAAACTGTTGATAACTCGAAGATGTGGCATATTCTCATTTATGTGGATCTCCTTAGGATACCCCATTTCCTTCAAGATAACTGCAACTTAAATTGGTTTAAGTGGACAGCGACACTTGTTTTGTTTTTGCAATGTTAGTGGCCATAAGTGGGAACAATTTTTATAACGGCAGGCCACTCTTTTTGTCTGTAAGAAACCATCATTTTATTTTCAGCAAGGGAGCCACATTTTGATGTACTTTGAGCTTTCAAACCTCCTGTAGAATAAAAACAATCTTCTACACAAATACCCTCCTGATAAAGTGAAAATAGTCCAAAGAATATGGACTCATTGGCATTTAGGACACTAAAATAGAGTGGCAAATAGGAAGTGGAATTTATAAATATACATTGATTTAAAGGTCGGTTGTTTTTCCAGAAATATTATATTATGAAATTTTTAACTTTCAAGGCCAATTTTGAGCTTTGAAACCTCTTGTAGAACAGAAACAATCTTCTACACAAATACCCTCCTGTAGAATAAAAACAATTTTCTACAGAAATACCCTCCTGATAAAGTGAAAATAGTCCAAAGAATATGGACTCATTGGCATTTAGGACACCAAAATAGAGTGGCAAATAGGAAGTGGAAGTTATAAATATACATTGATTTAAAGGTCCAGTATATATAGTTGTTTTGTGAAATTTTTAACTTTCAAGGCCAGTGATTAATTACCCTCATCTGATACCTACCTCCAAACAATATACCAATAAATAATTGTACACATTGGCCAAAGTTACAAAACCTCTTCTCATGAGAATTAAAGCATGTAGCTTACGTGAAAACTTTTCATGCATTTAGGCACATGGTTTGCATGAAGTTGTTGCAGAGTGTGGATTCTCACTAATTGTTAGGGAAAACAGAACTATGGAATATAATCACTGAAAATTTCAATAAGGTGAGAGTTGTGTATTTTCCTTCAAATGTATTTCTGTATGTTAGCCAGATAACCATCATATTTTTGCAATTCAATTAGACTTGGCAAAACTAACGTGGAGTTGTCTTTGATTGATCTACCGTCCTCTTTAACTGGACCTAATTTGAGATGAGGCAGTTTTTGAAAATTGTTACTGTTGTCATTTGTCAGTTAGTCTTGTAAGTTATCTGTAATGAAAAATGTTTGTTATTAAATTTATCTGCAAATGTAATTAGAGGGAAATTTTTAGCTCACTAAATGTTGTGGAAATTTTCAGTTAAATTGCATCAAGGTACAAGTGTGTAAGGTCTTGATTGATAGGATGTGCTTTAATAATTTTTCCATTTCATTTTTTATTTTTGATATTTTCTTTTCTTCCTTTATTTGTTTTAGCAATGCCAATGTTTGTGAATGTTCTTCATGTTATCTTCTAGATCGCTTCATTTTTGTACTCTTTGATATCTATGAGCTGGTCATTGAATCTCTCCCTATGTTTATGTTAACATTTTGAATTGTTTCATTCATTGCAACATCCCTTTACAATGTACTTCCATACTGCTATAATTATTGTTAATTGATATTACTGTTATTTTGACAAGGTTCGAAGAGTCACAATGGGAGCTCATCTTATCAATATGAGCAAGATAAAAACGATTCTTCTCAGCATCCACCATTGCCAATGATGCTGCAGCAAGCAGTTGCCATGCAGCAATTACAATTTAAACAGGCATTGCTTATGCAACAGTCAATGGCTACACAACAGGCAGCCAGCAGGGCTACATCAATGAATTCTGCAACTGAAATGGCATCAGCTAGGGCTGTAAAAATAAGTAAAACCCTTAAAGTAGATGGAGATGATATTGATGAAAAGGCTGCAAGTCGAAAATCAATGCATGCATTCACTTAGTCTTTTTTCTTTTAATTATATTGAATCTACTTTCTTCTTATGTAGATGACATTATTTATATTGGAGCTGTGTCTTTTATGTGAATAAAGTTTCTATGTTGGAGCTCCTTTCTTCTCACACGAATAAAATTATTATGTTGGAGGCTTATGTGAAAATATCTAATTCCAATTGACTTGTCCAGATCTCCTAGGTCACGTGCAAAATCACGCTCTAAGTCAAGGTCCCCAGTTAGATATCAGCATGGTCGGCCCTCTCAAGCACCTCCGATTCGATATCAGCGAGACCGCCACTCCAGATCACCAGCGAGAGCTTACCGTGGCCACAAAAATCATGGCAGGGGTTGAAGTTATTATTACAGAGATGAGAGGACCAAGCACTGAAACTATTTAATGCAATGCCTAAGCTAGATGAAGTTACATGGAATTTTGTAATTTGATGATATGTACAGAATGGGTAATGCCATGAGGCCCTAAATATTTTTGGTCAAATGAGGAGAGTGTTTTTAAGCCATTCTTCGTCAATTCTTCTGCGAGCTGCAGTCCAGGTATGGGAATCAATTTTTTGTATCGGAAGAGGGCTATTAGGCGGCCCTTTTGAATACAATTGATGCCATCAAGCAATAACGTGACCATAGTGGTGAAAGGGAAACAATTAGTGGGGCTAATATATAGTGCAATTCATAGGAATATTTAATAATAAATTCATTATAAGTATTTTTATTTTTTATGAAAGTATTTTTTTGTTGTATTTGCATTCTTCAATTTATGCCTTACGGCGTTTCCTTTGTAACATCTGGTGCAAATGCTAGTTAAGTGCCAATGTGTTTATATGATGTTGTTGTTGCTTTATCTATTTAAAATCTTGAAAATTTTGAATATATTTTGCTTTTTTTAATGGTTGCCACAGTTTGCCAATTTTTGCCAATTTTTCACCAATGTTTCCGAGAATATGTTTTCCAGATCCTCGCTGATATTTTTCTTGTGTTGATGTTATTGACATTCATAAATTCACTGTGTACAACAACCTGCAAGATAAATACATCACAATTTCATATGCTTCTCCAATTCTTATAGATTGCTTCTTCCAACTGTCTTGAAATAACTAGCTTTTGTTCTTCCAACTCTCTCGCAATAGCTTGTTTGATAATCCATCAAACACACTACCAAAGGACTTAAAAGTAATTTCAGCATCTCAAAAACATGTTCAGACAATAGAGGTAGACGTTTTAACATAATAATTATCATGTCTTCCTCACCCACCTCTCTACTTAAAGCATGTCACCAGTCATGAACGTCCTTCAATTTCAGTAAGTGATCTGAAATACAATCACTTTCCTTAATTTTCATTAAAAGCAACAAAATTTTGAGGTAAAATGCCCTAACTTGTCTAAAGTTTCATGCAATTCCATTAACGTTCTCCACATTGTGCACGTGTTTATCTAACAACCATCTGATCACTAACATAAAGCTTTATTATCATCCCACTAATTCTGGAATAAACTTTGGTTGCTCCTCATCTACTTGATCTCTCACCAGTTTGCCCATCACCACTCCTAGCAATCGCATGTACTCAAAAATTGTAATCATATGCTGCTTCCATATGTTATAGTTATGCCCATTAAACTTTAAGGATTCTGAGAGAATAATATAATGAAGGCTTGCCATTGTAAGTTTTCACCACCAAGAACCAATACATTAAAAATAAAAATAAAATTGTTTTTCAAACACCAACCTTGTAATACAAAAGGACAAATATTTTATCTTACCTCCTTATCCGACTCTGTAAACTTATCCAGTCTTTTCCCATTACTACGTGCTTGATTTACCCACTACCTATGGCAGTTCCTGTCCAACCTTTTCACACTGCCACATACTCAATTTGCACAATATCTGTGTCAATTCAATCATGTGAATGTACATATTGTTGCAAACCCAAAACCTCCAAGCTTCATGCTTCCACAGACCGTTGTCCACATTGCAGGATCTCACACAAAATAAAAAAAACCCACTCTAAATACTAGAGTTATGATTTATCTATGAACGTACTACTAGAATATGTATGAATGTTGTCTAGAGGCCGCACCTTTGGATGTACATAGCCTAATTAAGATCACTTATGTTGTTCATATACATCATGTTATTTTATTGTGGAGTGAGTCACAACTCTATGTAATGCACACCTAACCCCTAATAGATTAATGATAATGAATAATAGTTAATTATAAATAGACATTTTCTCCTAAGTCCTAACAGAGACTGTGTAAACAAGATAATGGGTATGAGCAGGATATATATCATCTTGAATTGCAACTTGACAACTAGTGAAGAGAATAATGGATTGTTGGAAATATGAAATGCAAGAAAGTGATAAAAGGTTTCCAACAGGCTGCACAGATCTCACAAATATATTTGGAAGTCAATGAGATACAGTTTTAACATGGTAGAAAACATGATGCCCTGAAAATAGAGTAAACTTAGGTTTCCACGAGATAAGAAGTTACATAATGAAATCTTAAGATTCAGATGTCTAAAACTATCGATGAACACACTGTTTTAAAACCCAAAACTAAAGAACAGACTAACAATTAGACAAAATGGCAGCAAATAGTAAGTTAGCTGTGAAGAATTCAAATATAATGGTTGTCTAAAGTTCCAATCCACAACCATATTGACTTAGACATCAATAAAGAAAATAAAAATTTCAAAACCAACAACCAAAATAATCTAAAGCAAAGGAAACGAACACCAGACCACCACAGCCACTACAATTATTTCACTAATTCTATTTGTTTATACTGCTTCATTCATGGCAGGAAAAAAAAAACAGATTTAATGAGAAAGAGACAGGCTCCATATATTTGCACACCTCTGATTATTGAAAACCACGACTTAATCTCAGGCCTCGAAAACAGGTATACCAACAAATGTGCATACAAAGGCACACATGCCAAGTGAATTGCACGAAGCCCTTCAGATATAAAATTCATGCATATGCATAAAAAGGACAAGAATTGACAGGATTAAAAACCTTTGACAGAGAGACTCTCGATCTTCATCAAATATGCCACGATCACTGATGCACTGCATCCACAATGAAAGCATTAGATCCAATCACCTCTTAACCCCAAGATGAAGCCACCAGTGACCCCTGTCAAGCTTTCTACAAAATATGCATCGACTATCAAACAAATGCATTAACAACAGTATGAGATATACATGATCAACATCCATTGTACGGAAAAAGTATACAATCCACAAACAAGAGGGGAAAAGCCAGTTCAAGTAAACTATGCAAAAGCCAAAAAAGATGATTGAGGCTGCTTGAAAGATAATAAATTTTAATCCAATATAGGGAAACTTTATGTCTGAGGATTTAGGTGATCAACATAATTTAAATATGGAACCGGATTACTATCTAAACATCATCTTATCATCTTACTGAACATGAAAATTAGAAGAAAAATAGAAAAGTATCTACCCAGTCCACATGCATAGTCGATCACTTCTCAAGATTCTAGTCTCAATTTTGTTAATTTGGCAGAGCTCAGGGACAGATTCCCTCCTTTGAACAGCTTTCCTCATTCAAAGAAGACCCTGTTTTCCCTTGGAAAAAATTAATTTGGTCAAGGAAAAATTTATTTTTAATGTGAAAACCCAAAAGTGCACAAAAGTTCAGGTCAGCTTTAAAGCCAAATTGGGTCTCCTCCAACACCTATAAATACAGTGCATTAGCACCTCATTTGGACACACATCACACACATTCATTTCTTCTCTTGGAGGTTCGTACATCTGAAAAAATGCAGGTCTCTTTCACACGTGCGAGGAGAGAGGAGATTTTGACTGGGCCAAAAATTTGTCTTTGATCAGCACTTTGACCAGCGTTGACATTTTGAGATTGGGCATAATTTGACTTGATTTGACTTGCCATTTTGGACTGTATTTGGAGGCCGAATCCTTTGGCACAGAGATCGAGGTTTTCTGAGCACTTGACTGCAGTTAACTGTATATTTGAAAGTTGACTTTCTCTCTCCGTTGACCAGGTTTGACAGTTTTTGGGACTTTTTTGACCTCATTTTGTCCAGCATTTTTGGGCAGTTGACCGAGCTCTTTTGGAGTTGTTTGACCACTGACTTTTGGACTGGTTAAGGCCTCTTTGACTGTTGTTAACTTTGACCAGAATTGCAGATTGGACAGTATGACCAGATTTAACTTTTGAGCTCATCTCTTGGATTTTTGTATATTGGTTGTTGGAAACTCAAAATTGTTAAAATTGGAAACTAGGGCCAAACTCCATGTGGGTCATCTTATTTATGGCAGCTGATATTTTTCTTGAATCCCTCTCATCGAGAGGTGTAGGATTGATCTAAATATTATCCGATTCCAATAAGTATTCATGGAGATATGAATTTATTAGTGTTATGAGACAATTCGTCAAGGTCGGCCAGCAACCAAATAAACCCCACTTGCGCTCAACGTTTTAGTATAAATAAAGGAGGACTTCAAGTCATTTAGACTCATCTCTTGTGATCTCACTCTCCACTTGTTTTGGGTTTTGGTGGAAGAGGAGTATTCTAGAGGAGATGTCTTCTACGCAGCCCAAAGAAGGGTCATCTAGGACAGCCCTAGCCACAGACTTGTAGGAGATTTGGCCGCAGATCTAAGAGGCCCTAATTTGCAGCTAGAAGAGCCCTAATCCGCAGCTAAAGGGAGCCCTTATCCACAGCGAAGGGAACGCCCTAATCCACAGCTAGAGGAAGCCCTACGCTGCCCTACCTAAGGGTGGTATGGAGATACCCTAGCCGCAGCAAGAGAGGATCAAGAAGAGGACAATTTGCTGGGTTGATTTGTGGACTGTCCCAGGACTATTTGAGGGCTATCAAGACAAGTCCAAGTTGCTGTCAAAGGGCCGAGTTGCTGGGTAGTGAAGGCCGAAGAGCTAGAGGGACAAAACGCTGAAGAAGGTGTGTTTGGGCATGCGTAGGGACTGTCTCATGACAATGCTAGGCTGCAGGCCTTAGCACACAGAAAGAGCTGCATATAGGGTTGTTAAGGTGGACTAGCCCCTCAGAAGGCAACGTGGACAAAGAGGAGGCTTCACTGGGAATGCTGCAAACCTTTGAGGGTTGGTTTGTGGACTGTCATAAGGGTTTAGGGCTGCAGCACGTGCCCTAACCAGGGTTGTCACAAACGTAGACAAATATCAGTTCAACAGTGTTTTGCAGGGGTGTTGGATCCTAGTTTAGGATCAATACTACAGTTGGTTGTTGTCCTAAAAGGTCACCTAGTTGTTGTTGTTGTAGGTGACAGCGGGGCCATGTTTGGGTATGATATGTTGGACATATTATGGGACAAAAGCAGTACGTACAGTAGCATGTATAGGTACAACTGTTGCAGTGGAAGCAGTATGTACAGCAGCATGTATAGGTACAATTGTTGCATAGTGGAGGCAGTATGTACAGCAGCATGTATAGGTACAATTGTAATGATTGCAGCATAGTGGAGGCAGTATGTACAGCAACATGTATGGGTACAACTGTGCGTGGTGCAGCACCGTGATGGGTACAACCATGAGTGGTTGCATTTCCGTGACAAGAGCAGCTGAGTGAATGGGTGCAACATGATGACCAGATGCAGCACGATGGAGAATCAGTTGAAGCAGCTTGTCTTCAACTGATCTCATGTATCATCTTCTTAGAGATGATCTATGCTCTTATCTAGATAAGTCAAAGTGTTGACTTCTGTTGTAAATGTACTATCTCTCTCTCTCTTTGCTGAACTATTGAAGAACATAAAAGAAGAATTGATCAAAGGTTTCCCCACATTGGGGTTTGTCTCTGGCTAGCGCCACACTTTGTGTCCTCTTGTCTTAGCTTGTCTTTTGCGATTTATGTTTATGTTCTATCTACAGTTTACTTTAATGCTAATGTGATTGCTAATCTGGAAAAGATATTAAGCTAACTATGAAAATTGAAATAAATTTCTCTAAGCATTGAACATACCTAAGCTTAACATGGTATCGGAGCTAAGGTGAAGACAATGCCCAAGCAAGAGTGAAAGAGCAATCACCGAAGACAGTTAGAATTCGGAAAGGACAAAAGGATCAATGGGTTCTCAGTCCCTCTTCAAATTCACCAAGGGTGAAATCGAAGCAGAGAATATTATCAGAATGGCGCAGCGGAATATGGCCTACCTAAAGATCACTTCGTTGGAAGACCGGATCTCAGGGTGGAAGGAAAGGCAGATAACTAGTTCGGCCATTATGTGAAGGAGTGTCCAAATGGTAGGGACACATCACTTGATGATGATAACAATCATTCCAAGGACATCTTCAATGGTCAGAGGAATGACAGGTAATGCAAGTCGGATGCTAATGATTGAAACAAAAATTCAACCCTTTCATTTTGAATTCCTCACATGTAAAATGATGCCTAGGGTTTCAAAACTTGTTCGCCATCAAGGTTACTCTTTTCCATTATCTCTCTTGTCCTTAAACCCCTTTGTTCCTTGACTCCATTGTTCCCCATCCCCTAAAGTTACTAAACCGTATCCTAAATTGCCTTTCCCAAAACTTTCAAATGTGAAACCCTAAACCCTATCCCACACATAAAACCCCTCACAACCCTCCTATATTTCCCAAACAAATCTCTCCCAAGAGTCCCTAATCCCTCACTATTTTTCCCTCCCCTCACTGTCCCTCATGTCATTATTTTCTCTTGGTGAAAAAGGTCAAGCACATCATCAAAGGCATTACAAGACAGTGTGAGACAATTTGTCCACCAGCAGACATGACATCTAATCCGTCATATGATCATGAAGAAGAGACACACAATGATTCACCAACAGAGGTACATGCACCCAGGAGGCCTCATAGAGGTGGCAAAACATCCGTGAAGACCAGCACGCTGCCCAACGAAGCCTAAATAAGAGGACACCCATTCAACAGGAGATAGAGGTTGATCGAGAGACTTGGCTCAAGAGGATCAACATCCATTTAGAGAAAGTTGTTGGCGAAAGTGACAAGGACAAATAATTATTGAGGCATATGGTTTATCATTACAGGGCATGCAATATGAGTTCCAAGGCTCGGATAAGGAATTTGAAGGCGAAATTGAGGAAGGCAACAAAAAGACAAAAGAGGAAAAAAGAGCAAGATCAGCTCCAAATCTTGGCCGAAACCTCTTTGGCCCAGCATGACACTTTATAGAGAAGCTCCAGCCCAAATTTCAAGAAATTTGGAGCATTTTTTTCATTTTGGCAAATTTTTGTACAAAAAACAGGGTTTTTCTCCTTGTGCGTCGTGCCACGGGCACGACACTTATGATAGTGAGCTCCAAACCACAAAAGATTTATATTTTTGGATTCGGCATGAAAAATAATGACTGCTGGTGCATGGCCAAGAAGTTTGGACAAGGTTTGAGTCCCTGGGAGGTCAAAAACACTCAAAAAATGACCTCTCTGCCCCTATTTTGACACACAGGAAGCAATCTTGGGAGATTGAATTTTTGGAGGGGCAAATGAGCACCAAATTCAGAAATTCCACTTGGGTTGGAAAGTAGACAGACAGGAATTTCTAACAAGCACACTTGGCCACAATTTGGACGTCAGAAAGTACCTCAAAATCGCCTCCAAATTGACGCGACGCATACAGTTTTGGGCGCAGCGCACAGAGACCCAAAAGCCAAAATCACTTCCGCTCCGTGAAATTTCGATTCACGATTTTCTCCAAGTGGGCCGACTCATTTACACTACATTTTTCTCGGCACCTAAGGCAAAGTTTAAAAAGTATTTTCACTAAAGGTTGGCTTCTATCCAAGTGGAAAAAGGAAGGCGAGCAGTCGCCCACCAATCTATGCTACAGTTTTGTTATTTTTGTAATGTTGCACCTGTCACTAATGGTTGGCTTTCCATTTCTAGTTTGTAATGATTTGAAAAAACTCCCCAAGTTTGGGTTGCTCCATTTCCTAATGGAAAAGTCTATTTATTGTATGAAAAACCATTTGCAAAGGGTTGGTTGTAATTTCTGGGAGACTGTGGGAGAGAAACTCAATTACTCATTGTATATTTTGACAGAGAATTAATGAAAGGCAGAGACTCTGGTTCATGAGATTCATGTGGTGTGAGTGTAGCAAATGTATTCTCTTTCTGTTTCATATGTATTTCGTTATGTTTCACAATTCATTCATATTCATTTCCAGTGAAAGTTTCTAAGTAAGATAAGGTAGAATTCATGTTTATTGCTCTGCCTTTGGGAAAGTTTCACGTTCTGTGTTCTTCTTCTGTTGAAAAGGATTCATGTATTTATGCTCTTTTCACCCTCCTAAACAATCTTTCCATTTCGCATTATTTCAAATTTAATTGCTAGACTTTCCGCCTGTCTTGCCTCACGAAGTAATCTGTGCTTTTGTGGTAAATTCTCTGCTCATGCTGTTCGTTGGTCCCATACATCCCAGAAACTTAGTCATTTATCAAAATTTTCCTCTTGTTTCCATATTTATTTACCTATCCTAAAACCAATATTCATTGTAAGTCATCTAAGAGCATATCGTTTATTTATTTACTGAGCGTGACACGGAGAGCGCCCTCTCCTGTTCTGGTAGGGCTAGCTACTAGACTGAGCGTGGTTTGTGGTTACCCTGAATTTTGCCTTCCTTCAGCCTAAGGCATGATTTAGGCTCTAACATAGTGGCGACTCCGCCAGGGAGAAAATGGTTTGCTTGAAGATTTTTTTGCCCCAGTACATTTATCAAGCTCAGATCTGATGGTTGATGTTGAACAACGATCATACATAAGAAGATGGCTGAAATCATTCACCTGGCGACTCCATTCACTGAAGAACCCAGCAATCGGTGCTTCATGGTGACTCCATTGGAGGACTAACTCTTTCTCTGCGAAAATGGAAGGATCTTACACAAAGTTCGGGTATCCAAAGTGGAATGGTATTCAGGACCTACTCTGCTTTCTTATGAATTACTTCTTCACTATTCTTGAAGTTGTCCTGAAAGTTTTTCAGAACTTGTTGTATGATAAAGGTGATCAAAATCTTCAATCAACCCGTTCAAAAAGCATAAATACTAAGTTTCCCTTTGATCCTGGCCTCCTTACTTTTCCTACATCTTATGATGATTCTCTGCAAACTGATGAGCCTAAAGAAAACAAAACTGATCCCATAGCTCTTGTATATATTCCTACAGCTGTTATAATCCCAGATAGGTATAAACCTCTTGTTTTACCTTCTATTATTCACGCTTTCCCCAAAAACTATGATCTATACTTGCCAAGATTTGACGGTGAATGTAAGAATGTCAATTGTAGAATTGAGGCTTCTGTGATCTATCATAGTTATAATAAGAGCTTCGGCGTAAATCACATAAAAAAGACCTTTGTCGACGCGTTTCGAACCAATTTGTTTTGACGATGAACCACACTAGTTGGTTCGAAACGCGTCGACAAAGGTATTTTTTATGTGATTTACGCCGAAGCTTTTATTCTAAGAATGTCAATGCTGAGCAACATGTGTAGAATGTTGAGACTTTTCTAGACCTTTTTGAAATTGATGAAGAAGATGTTAGTGTAAGGCTTTTTGCTCTTTCTTTGCAAGGCAAAGTCAAGAGTTGGTTCAAAGCCCTGCCTGATGCGAGCATCACAGATTTACAACAGTTCATCAAAGTTTTTCTTGACAGGTGGAGGATCGGACAGAACCTTTTCCTTATCGTAGAAGAGTATAATCAGCTGAAAAGACTGCCAGGGGAGACAGTACAACAATTTTCAGCCAGATTTAATCAAGTTTAGTATTCAATGCTGGTTGATATAAGACCCCCTCCTGGATCTGCTCTCTTGCACTACCCGGGTGCCTTTGATCTGGAAATGGAGTTTTAGCTGAGAGAAAAGAATGTCGCAACACTTGAAGAGATGCAAAACAAAGCAGTAAATGTAGAGGCTCATTTGCTGATCAGAAGGTAAGGCTGAAAGAAGAAGAGATGAAAAACGTGGATCCAGAGAAAACTACACCTTTAGAGGAAAAGCTTGACATTTTGGTGAGTGCAGTAGAAGAGATCATGAGGAAAATGATTGCAAAAGATGAAAATGACGTTCATGAACAAGTGGCTGATCCAAAAGATTTTGTTTCTCATCTCAATAGTCATAAGGATTGTTTTGTAGATCATCTTGGAGAAGAAAGACTTGTTGATATGACATGTATGCTTGACGACATGTTTTATACTGATGATTTGCCTCAGTTTGATCAGTATGATGATGATGATTATGCTCTCCAAGCAGAAGCTAATCTTGCAGACAAATCAACAGCGAGTTTGTGGGATGAGGAAGTTCGCTTACAACAGCTCGAGTACAGTGATCAACCGATGCATATCAGCTATGGAAACGATAAGGAAAGTGCAGCAAATTTTGAAGTAAGTGATGGATCTTTGCCTTTTTGCTTTGATTCATGTCAGTTCATCAGAGATAATTTCCATGCAATCAGACATCAACTATCGACAAATCTTGATTTGGATCCTCTTGAGGGCGATGAAAACTTTGTTCCAGACTTCTTATATTCAGAGTTCCAGCCCCCAAATGCATTAATAGTCAGGTTGCACATGAAGACATAGAAGCTGGCATATATGATCAAACGATACAAGAAGATTCCTTACCTTTTTGTTTTGAATCATTTCAGTTTTTGCAGGGTAAATTGCATAGTAAATCTTCAAATGAAAAGCTTGTATGAAATAAACAATCTCTCAGTTTTAATGTTGAGGATGAGACAGATGGCGAAATTTTCGAGCAGGTCGTTAATAAGAAATCTTCCCCTGAAATGATTGATGAAATCATTTTGGATACAGAACCAGATTTGCAGCCACCAAACACAATTCAAGGTCAGATTACAGATGAAGGTGAGGCAGCCGAAATACATGATTTAATGATGCAAGAGGATTCTGCACCCTTTTGTTACGAAGCATTTCAGTTTATAAGGCAGAATCTCTGTAATATCTCTAAAGAAAAAGATGAACAACCAATAGGATGTCATATAGTTTCAATAGATGCATCGCAACAGTATCCTCAAGTTTTTGATGATCCTTTTGCTCATGTATTAGATTTTGTTTGCTGTAAAAATTCTTCTTCATCAGCTAACCATGCGACAAGAGAATGTTGATAATCATCTGTTTCAAGGGTCACCTTCATTGTCTTGTTTAATAGATTTTTCATTTCATAACCCATACCAAAGTTTGCAGTCATATGATGAGATTGATAAAGGAGGCTTTGGTTCTGTTTGGAATCAACAACAGAGTTTGGTTCTTCACGAAATTCAGGATCCTTTTGACCACTTGCTACTATCATCAGAGAAAGACAGTGCAGATGTGAGGAAAAGTTTAATATCCAGCTATGAAGATTACTTGGACCATAGCAGTAATGTGTTAATGGAAATCAATGGCGATGCTTATGAAGATCCTTTTGCAGTATTCTTGAAGTCATCCAACCAATTCATGCTTTGCAAGTTTGTCAGCAGTGAACTTGATTCCAAGTTTCCATGGGAGTTGCCTTTCGATTCTTCCCTTTTCCGGCGCATCAGAAAGCGTTTGGGAAGAAATCAAATATTAGCCATAATGCTTACCTGGTTGTATTGGCTGTTCCATCTCACTTGACCGGGTAGTGGAAAAAGTAATTAGGGTAGGTTTGTTGAATAAGCTCAAATATGAGCATATTTCCAGTTTGTTAGTTAGGATTTAGTCATGTCTCGTTTTATTATGGTTTTCAGTTTGAGTCTTCAGTCAGAGTCTGTCTGCATAATGTCAGTTTCTGTGTTTTGACTCGATAGCCCAATGGACGAAGGCACTATCTGCTCTCCCAAAGATCTGCAGTTCTTGGCACCTCCAAGGAGCTGGAGCTACCATCCCTATTGGAGTCGATGTTAGAGTCGGTCTTGTCAGTCCTCCATCAGAGATCAAAACTCTTTCTGCATTTCATTTTTAGGATTCTCGCTCCATTCACTCAGTTGCATTCCGCTAGGGGCATGCCATAATCTGACGGAAGGGCCTTGTCAGTCATTTCCCCTCATGCCTTATCCTGCTGGTTTAGGTTTGTTTGTCAAATCATTTTAAAGTTCATTTAAATTTTTGTTCTAATCTCTTGGTCAACAAAGAGTTATTAGGTCTAGGGTTTGCAAATTGTTGTTCTCAAAGTGCCTCAATAATACTTGCAGGCTAGAGGAAGGTTCAAGAATTCACTCAAATGATGTTTATGAGCAAGAAATGATGAATTTTGGAAAACTGAGAGATTTTTTTTGTCTAAAATAGGCCAAGGAAGAAAAACCTCCTTCACTTTTTACACAGGTGTCATGGTTTTAGAAATGTCAAAAATACAATTGCCTCGGGAGAATTGATGCACCTCTAAAGTTACCTTGGGAAAATCAAGTTTTCTCCTAGCTCGGTTAGCCAAATGACTTGCTTGATGAGTAAAATGATAACTATACACAAAGAGCTTTCCAATGAGCTATCATGAGATCAATTTGGAGTTGGGGAACACCTTCAAACGTTGACTGCAACAACACTATGCCTTGAGGCAGCCTCATTTGGCACATTTTGACCAGTCTTGGGAGATTTTATTTTTTATGGGTCACATGAACTGCAAATTGAAACATTCTAGTTGGGTTGGAAAGTAAGCTCAAAGACCTTTCCAACAAGCTATCCTGCACCCAATTTGGACACCGGGAAGGCCTCCAAAATGCTCCTGCAAAAAGGCGTTGTGCACAGAGGGAGTGCGACGCACTGGGAGAAACTTTCCATTGTAAATTTACACTGGTGCGGTGCACATGGGAGGTGCGGCGCACTAGGCTAAAAGGCATGAAATTCATTGAAATGTTCCTCCAAATTGCAAATTATTCATTCCACAAGTAGGTAGAGCCTCCATTTATGTGTTTCATCCAAGTTTGCGCTAGGGTATGGTGGTTTATGGATGCTAATGATTGAAACAAAAATTCAACCCTTTCATTTTAAATTCCTCACATGTAAAATGCTGCCTAGGGTTTCAAAACTTGTTCACCACCAAGGTTACTCTTTTCCATTATCTCTCTTGTCCTTAAACCCCTTTGTATACTCTTTTCCATTATCTCTCTTGTCCTTAAACCCCTTTGTTCCTTGACTCCATTGTTCCCCATCCCCTAAAGTTACTAAACCCTATCCTAATTTCCCTTTCCCAAAACTTTTAAAGGTGAAACCCTAAACCCTATCCCACACATAAAACCCCTCACAACCATCCTATATTTCCCAAACAAATCTCTCCCAATAGTCCCTAATCCCTCACTATTTTTCCCTCCCCTTACTGTCCCTCATGTCATTATTTTCTCTTGGTGACAAAGGTCAAGCACATCATCAAAGGCATTACAAGACAGTGTGACACAGTTTGTCCACCAGCAGACATGACATCTGATCCGTCATATGATCATGAAGAAGAGACACACAGTGATTCACCAACAGAGGTACATGCACCCAGGAGGCCTCATAGAGGTGGCAAAACATCCATGAAGACCAGCAGGCTGCCCAACGAAGCCTAAATGAGAGGACACCCATTTAGCAGGAGATAGAGGCTGATCGAGAGATTTGGCTCAAGAGGATCAACATCCACTTAGAGAAAGCTGTTGGAAAAAGCAACAAGGACAAAGAATTATTGAGGCATATGGTTTATCATTACAGGGCACGTAATATGAGTTCCAAGGCTCGGATAAGGAATTTGAAGGCGAAATTGAGGAAGGCAACAAGAAGACAAAAGAGGTAAAAAGAGCAAGATCGGCTATGAATCTTGGCCAAAACCTCTTTGGCCCAGCCTGACACTTCATAGAGGAGCTTCAACCCAAATTTCAAGAAATTTGGAGCATTTTTTGCATTTTGGCAATTTTTGTACAAAAAACAGGGTTTTTCTCCCTGTGCGCGCGACGCTTATTATAGGGAGCTCCAAATCACGAAAGGTTTATATTTTTGAATTTGGCATGAATAATAATTATTTTTGGTGCATGTCCAAGAAGTTTGGGCAAGGTTTGAGTCCCCAGGAGGTCAAAAACACTCAAACAATGACCTCTCTGCCCCTATTTTGACACACAAGAAGCAGTCTTGGGAGATTGAAGTTTTGGAGGGGCAAATGAGCACCAAATTCAGAAATTCCACTTGGGTTGGAAATTAGACAGGCAGGGCTTTCTAACAAGCACACTTGGGCACAATTTGAACTTCAGAAAGTACCTCAAAATCTCCTCCAATGTGGCGCGACGCATACAGTTTTGGGCGCAGCACACAGAGACCCAAAGGACGAAATCACTTCCGCTCCACGAAATTTCGATTCAAGATTTTCTCCAAGTGGGACCGCTCATTTATACTACATTTTTCCTAGCACCTAAGGCAAAGTTTAAAAAGTATTTTCACTAAAGTTTGGCTTCTATCCAAGTGGCAAAAGGAAGGTGAGCAGTCGCCCACCAATCTACGCTACAATTTTTGTCATTTTTGTAACACTAATGGTTGGCTTTCCATTTCTAGTTTGCAATGATTTGAAAAAACTCCCCAACTTTGGTTCGTTCCATTTCCTAATGGCAAAGTCTATTTATTGTATGAAAAACCATTTGCAAAGGGTTGGTTGTAATTTCTGGGAGACTGTGGGAGAGAAACTCAGTTACTCATTATATATTTTGACAGAGAATTAATGAAAGGCAGCGGCTCTGGTTCATGAGATTCATGTGGTGTGAGTGTAGCAAATGTATTCTTTTTCTGTTTCATATGTATTTCGTTATGTTTCACAGTTCATTCATATTCATTTCCAGTGAAAGTTTCTAAGTAAGATAAGGTAGAATTCATGTTTATTGCTCTGCCTTTGGGAAAGTTTCACGTTCTGTGTTCTTCTTCTATTGAAAAGGATTCATGTATTTATGCCCTTTTCACCCCTCCTAAACAATCTTTTCCATTTCGCATTATTTCAATTTAATTGCTAGACTTTTCGCCTGTCTTGCCTTCACGAAGTAATCTGTGCCTTTGTGTTAAATTCTCTGCTCATGCTGTTCGTTGGTCCCATACATCCCAGAAACTCAGTCATTTATCAAAATTTTCCTCTTGTTTCCATATTTATTTACCTAGCCTAAAATCAATATTCATTGTAAGTCATCTCAGACCATATCGTTTATTTATTTACTGAGTGTGACACGGAGAGAGCCCTCTCCTGTTCTGGTAGGAATAGCTACCAGACTGAGCTTGGTTTGTGGTTACCCTGAATTTTGCCTTCCTTCAACCCAAGGCATGATTTAGGCTCTAACAATTTGCAAATTCAAAATAAAAACGTGTACCCAATACATTAAACGGTGAAAATATTAACAAAGAAATTCAGTGTGTCACACCATCCATCGTACAAAATTTAGTTTCATTCCTCGAATTATTGCTTTAGGGTTCACCCTTACCTGAGAGAAACTCGGACACCTATGAGGCATTTTGGGGATTTCCTGAGAGAAAATCGGGTACCTTTGAGGCAAACTCAAACCTTTGAGGCATTGTGGGGTTTTCTTAAGGCTACTTCAGGCCACTCATGAGGCAACTCGGGGTATTCTCTGAGGAAAACTTAGCCCCCTCTAAGGCAACTACAAAACTTTCTTTAGGCAATTTCGGGGCATCTTTGGGATTTAGGGTTTCCATGGCATCTCTGTAGCCAGATTCATGATCTGAGGAAAGAACTCAAACCCTCTTATGAAGTAGACTTCGATGCACCTTCTCTTCAGATAAATCAACACTGTTAAACACAAATTGTTGGTTTATTATGAGGTAGTTATAGTGGATTTCCTGTGAGGCAGTTCGACCCCTGAGGCAGAAATTTGGCAATCTCCCTAAAGTGAGAAGATGTGTCTTTTTTTTAGACAATGTGGAGTCCCTTGAAGTGAGTTTTGAAGTTCCCAAGGATAGTTTGGGTCTTACAAAGCAAGACTATCCACTCCTTGAGACCGAAAGTATTGTCATCTTTTTTGAGACATGTCTGTCATTTCTGAGGTAGTGTGGTCCTATTTGTGAGGCAAAGTTCGATGGGTTTTAAGCCACTTATATAATAGAGTTGAGAAGTTTCTGGATATTTTTCAGTCACCTTAAGACGAAGTGTGTTGATCCCTGAAGCCAAATTATCAGGTTGTTTATACTTAGGGATAGTTTTTCTAAATTCTATAGTACTATATTTGTGTTGAATTGTTGGTTTACTATAAGTTCAGTATGGTGGGTAGGAAATTGGAGAATAATGTGTTTCACTTGAAGTATTATAGTTGTCATTGTATTATTCATTGGCTCATGTTATTTATTCGTGTATTAGTATTGTTTAATGGACTATTGATTTCATTGTTGAATAAGTGAAGAATTCTATTTGAAATCCTAGTTTCTAACAAACTCTAAAGGACAAAATTACCCTAAGACACTACACTTACCTAAGCAGTTGGAAAAAGTAGGCTAACATTGGTTAAGAACCAATGTTGCAAACATCACGTTTGTAAACATATCATCGAGAATTTGGAAAATAACTTATGAACAAAATATTGAAAAACTAGCAAACTTAATGATACAAAAATATTCATATAAAAAATATTAAAAAAATGTTTAAATATACCCCCTCTCTCTAGCCATGTTATGGGAGAATGTAATAGAGAGTAACACCTTTGTTCTCAATCGCCTACTTTGCCTCTTCAAACTGACCAAAAAGTCCCAAAAAAAAAACCCAAATTCTCTTGACCCAACTGATATTTTCCATTTTCAAATAATATATTTTCAAAATATCATGATATATTCAAAATTGGCAAAAAATCCTAATATTATACCATGATATCTCCAAGTTGAGAGTTGTATCTAAGAAAGGCGATGGACATACATAAACCATTAACATGGATTCACCATGTAGAAGTTGAATGTCCAAGCTAAAGTTGAAATAGTCCAAAGCAACATCTACTAAAAAAATTGTAAGCTAGATTAAAGGTATATTACCGCAATAGTTATGGTTTATCGGTGACTAATAACATGGAATTACATTTGATACCCGAGCTTCACTTGTTCAAAATGAAAATTTATGTGGCTTTATTGCACTATAGTACATTGAAATTGAATAAGCAAAGGCAATAACTGATATATAATTGGACATCAATTGAAAAATTGTTCCTAAAGGAAACAATATGTAATATTACTGACTCACTCTACATGTTTTAATTGCTCAACTTAAGTATTGCATCAAAGATCTATTAGACCAAACCTTAATTCAAGTCACAAGAATTTATAGTCCAAAGCACCATCCCTAAAAAATTGTAAGTTGGATTAAAATTATATGACCTCGATAGTTTTGGTTTATATGTGCCTAATAAGCATGAGTTACATTTGAGACTTGAGCTCAACCAGTTCCAATTGAAAATATATTTTGCTCAGTTGTGCTGTAGTACATTGAAACTAAATAAGAAAAGCCAATAACTGAAATATAATTGAACTTCAATTACAAAATTTTACTCAAGGTAACAAGAGGACATATTACTGACTCATTCTACATGGTTTAATTGTTCAAATTAACTATTGCATTAGAGATCTATTAGACCAAACCTTAATTCCAGTCACAAGAATTTCTTGTTCTATTGACTTCTCAACAAACAAAGGAGCCTCATGATGAATTAGCAAGAAATGTTTATTGTTTTCTTGCAAGAAAATGAATCCATGTTTAGTAGCGAAATATGTCACCTCCATTATTTAAATTTGAATTGTACTCAAATGATATAATGTCAAAACTCAGATATGCAAAGCATGTTACTTAGTTCACCCTTTTCATTGATAGCCTCTCCGATCGCATTCATGATGCAACCAAGAGTGGCCCTGCTAGTAGGGACCTGTAAAGCATTTGAAAAATCATGTATGTTAATATTGCAAAAATAAAATAAAAGACATGAAGTTGCTTAAGCAAAAAATGAGAGAGTGAATTCCCAACCATAAGAAAAGAAAATATCGCAATATTTATATGTCATTAATTTCTTGTATTGAAACATTCAAGAGGGAGTTGGGGGAGGAAATAAATTAATCCAATTGAAGCCAAAATATAATAGAAAAATCTATTCTCAAATACCACATTACAAAGCATGTAAAATTTAATATTATTTTAGTTTAAATTAAACTAATTCATGACATTAAAGTATATACTAGCATTTGCACCAGAAGCTACAAGGGCATGATGATAGTCTTAGGGGGTTATTTTGACCCTTTGAATATATATTTTACCACAAACCAATATCATGCACTGTATACAAAAGTGTAAATAAATATAATTACATTATTTGGACTCTGCCCAATCCCATACACTGAAAGAAGGTCATAGAAATTGGAAGCACTTTTAGGGAAATAGAGAAATGGTTCTAGTAAGAAGTTGACAAGTAATTGTATTGTTGTTATTTGGTTTACTAAGTCGTTTTGCAAAAGGACATGAGTATAATACAATGAAGTTGCATGAACCTTTCCATTCCTTTGTTGGTAAGAGAGCTATGAAAACCACAACGAGCTAGTAATTGCATAAGTTTGGTTGTAGATAGAGGTTGCGAAGGGGAACGAAATGGTAGGAATCAAAATAACTTAGAAATAGTGTACAACATTGGAAGGAGAAACAGGGCTCAAGAGTATGTTGAAAAAGAAATACATACCTTTGTATGAAAATCATCCTAACTAGCATCGATGAAGAGGTCTAAATCAGATCGCAAAGAATTTGTAGTGAGTGCAATAAATGATGTCTTAACTCCCATTGATCTCAATTTTCTTATAGCTTGACATAAGAGCCAGCCCTTTCCAGGGTATGAATGAATTGAAATGTGAACTTGTTGAGGCCTCGACGTCCATGTAATATTTGGTTAAATCACTCCCATATTGCTTGGATTTGTTTTTTGCAAGATTTCCAATTTGCTCGGATTTTCGTTTTGATTACTCCAATGCGTGTGTTTTGTTACCAACATTCCAATGATTCTAGTTTTGCTTCTTTTGGACTTACAGTTTAGAAATTATGCTCAGTCAAATTTTGGTTGAATTTCACTGCCTAGGCATAATGTGTAAATTTGAATTTTATAAATTGTAAATAAAATTAATTTAGTTTTAATTAAGTCAATCTAGTTTAATTAAATTAATTAAATATTATTGGTGTGTAAATACAATTATGTAATTACTTTTAATTAATTATTAATTTGACTAATTAATTTGTAATTAATTATAATTAATTATATTTAAACAAAGTTTTAAATAATAAAAATAAAAAAGTTAATATATATATATATATATATATTATATATATATATTGAAAACGTCGTTGGTTTTTTTTGGGAGTTATGACCTAAAGAAGAAACTCAATAGTGCTCCCCGGAGGTTTCTTCTGAAGTCATAACCTCTAATGTATATTTCAGTAGATATAGATCTCCGCACATGAAGGATTTAACTATAAGAAAACCTCTTTATGAATTGAATTCGCAATGAAGGTCGAGACCTATTTCACTGCCCATTGTGCAAATAGTGTCACACACACACATAAGAGGATAACCAATTGGAGCATTACCCTCAGCTACATGGTGATTATGCGACCTAGAGGTAGGGACCAGGGGCTAATCATCAAAGCCTGTCAAAGGGTGAAACACTATGGTCACAAAGTGTTGAACGACGAAGTCTTTGGAGGAAGCAGCTTATCCCTCATGGAGTATGTCGTTGAAGGGTGCAGGTCACATGGCATACATGATTGATGTTGGGGCATAACGATGATGAGTAATTGTTGGTGGGGATTTAGTGCAACACCCCCCCCCCCCTCCTCCTTCGTACTAAACAAGGTTGGAGCCACTGCATATCTTTGATTAGGTGGGGACGAGTGTTGGTTGTTGGATCGAATAGGCATAACCCCACATTGGAATCGTGATAGCGATGCCCCCTCCCTGTGATGTCAATAAGGGGAGGGAAGCCCTTGATTTAATCCTTGCTATTGAATGCGTTATGGGAAACTGATGGTTGACAAAGACACGACCCCCCCGATAAGGTCAATGAGGGGGGGAGGAGGTAACACGAGTCGTTGATTTGAATTATTGATGCCTAGGTCGGGGGTCACCCTGGATAACCAAGTCGGATGAGGACCTTGGATAGAGCTATAGATGTGCTGTTATGGTTGAGGCCGAGCTCCGACTACTCAAAAGTGCGGACCTGACTACATGGGGTGCCACGACAATGGTGCAGTCACGTAAGGCGCCCAACAAGCCGTCACTTGGATGAAACATGAGCACCATGTGGGTGCGACGTGGCAGAGAAGGATAAGTGACATTTAAATCAATAAGACTTTATGGAACCATAACTTGAAATCCTGAAGTTTGTTTGGGGAAAAATTATACCAGTGGAAAATTCTCGTCGAGATGAGTATGATGAGGACATCAAAGTTGAATTATGGAAACTCGGAAGAAAGTCAAATTGTTTTACACCATGTCTCTATTTATACAAGGGAAGTTGGGTTAGCATGGTAAATACACTCCCAAGGTTAAGGGGGTGTGTTTGCAATTTTCATGCACTATTGTAAGATTTGAAGGCTTGTTTAATTTCTTGTTTTAATTTGGATTAAATTGTGTTTCTAATTGATATATAAATGATAGATTGACTGGCACTATTGTTAGTTTTTGTTGTTTTTAGATCATTTCGATATTCTGGCATGAATGTGTGGGAAGTGTATCCAAACCCGTCGAGGCACTGAATGGGCTCGCTAGTAGCGAGTCAATGCATACTTGATATTGAGACATTTTCGTTTGGGTACTAAACATGCCTGTTGGCAACGAAACAATCTCAAGAAAAAAGAGGTAACTATATATTTAATAGATGCATACTAATCTTTAAAAGCCTCATAGCTACCTTTACTATCCAATAGTAGAGAAAAGAATGAAAAATAATTATTATTTCCTATATTTGGATTCACTATTTTCGTACTGGCCATTCAAGTATTTTCATCAATAAGAGATTATCTTACATTGATTTTGCCTTATGTGGGACCTGTAGAAATGGTATAATATGTGAGAGTGGTATGGAAAATTTTTTTTTGACCTTCGGTAAATTTAAACCTATTATTCTAACCAGAGATAACTGCTTTTTCCTTGTGTGTCGCCAAATGTCGAGGCCTCAACACCCCCATAATTTTGCAAAAATTATGGGGATCCTCCATGTAAATTTTGCTTAAATTACTCTCATATTGCTTTGATTGGTTTATTTTGACATATTTTCACTTTTCTTGGATTTTCATTTTGATCGGTCCACTGCGCATGTTTCATCACCAACATTCCAATAGTTTAATTTTCACTTCATTTGGACTTACAGTTTGGAATATGTTTGGTCAAATTTTGGGTGAATTGCACTGCTTCGGCATAAAATATATAAATTTGTATTTTTTTAAAAATAAAATTAACTTAGTTTCAATTAATTATGTCAATATAATTTAATTTAATTAATTAAATGTAATTAGTATGTAAATATAATTATCTAATTAATTTTAATTAAATATAACATAAATAAAATTGTAAATAATAAAAATAAAACATAAAAAAATAAAAACACATCCATATAATGGGTAGATTAAAAAGTCTGTTGGGTTTCTTAAGAAGAAACTCAGCGATGCTCCTTAGAGATTTATTATGAGGTCATAACCCTCGAGAGCTTTAAGTTCTTTAGAGATATGGATCTTGAAGGAAACTGAAAAATGATCCTTCAATTTCCTTTGAGATCCATATCTTTAAGATCCCCAGAGTAGAGACCCTTACGTGTTAATATATATAAGGGGGAAGCTTTAAACAAAGAGGGGAAGGGGCCATCTTAAAAGAGCTTTATAAGGGGGAGCTTTAAACAAAGAGGGGAAGGGACCATCTTAAAAGAGCTTTAAACAAGGAGGGGAAGGGGCCATCTTCTACCCCGGTGGACCCCCTTTCTCCCTCCTCTCCACGTTTCATCCTCCTCATCATACATCTACATAACCTCTTTATGTATTTAACCTTCAAGAATATAAACCCCATTTTAAATGCTCTCACGCTCTTAGAATTATTGTTTTATAAAAATTGTTTTTATTGTATTATTATTTAATTTAATTAAGGCTTAGTTTAATATTTTTTATTAAGATTAAAAAGCTAAATGCTTTGTTTTTACTCTGCAAATTCCTAACATTGGTTATACTGAGTTTATGTTTATTATATTGATGTAGTTGAACTTTAGATATTAATGGTGGCCAATAGATAACAAAGATAAAGTTTTTGGTCATTAAACAAGTTGCGAGTTGTGTAGGCAAGCGAAGAATTCGAACAAAATTTGCAATAGTGAAAGAAGTTTAAGAAATTATGACATTAGTTGGCAAAAAGGATTTATATTCATTCACATATCCTTACCCAACTGCGTCCTAAAACTTTTTATTTGCAAATATATTGGGCCTGCACCAAAATTTCTCTTTTTAATCCTTTCAACTCGTGACAATTTCCCTAGA
>APFE030275393.1:0-15687 GCA_000404065.3 Pinus taeda
GCCAAGCTCATCTCTACAGGTGGTGAGCTTGTTTAGGTATGTGGAAATAGTGTCGCCCTTCTCCATCTTGATTCTTCGAAGCTTATCCTTGAGCGCCAATTTCCTTTGGTCGCTACTGTTCTGGTAGAGGTCCTTCAATGTCTTCCACATTGAAAATGGAGTATCCTTCCCATGGACACTGGAGACAATATGGTCTCAAACTCCCTCAAGGATGATCCGTCTCACCTTCGCCACACACTTCTTCCGCTCAGCCAACTCTTGTACATTAGTTGAAGCTGGCTTTTGGATTTCTTGATCAACGAATTCCTTCAAGCCATTGTCTTCTAATACAGCCTCCATTCTATCTTTCCATGCTATGTAATTCAAGATACCTTCCAAGGCATACTCTAGTCTCAAGCCATAGAATTCCATTGGCCAACTGTCAGAACTGTGCAATCCTCAAGGAATGATTCCTTCTGCATGCATCAGTTTTCTTTATAAGAAAACACATGCAACTGATAGTGCAATGTCCTTGACTTTAATCTCAACTGGTTCTTTCTCATAATAGACATGCATGAGTTTCTGATGAGGGAATCTTCAGTTAACTGGAGTACACTAGTTGAGTGCATGCATGCATCAATTGACTATTAATTCCTCAAATAGTTTGGAACTAATTTAACCGGACTTAACTCAGTAAACTGAGTTAAATAATTACATCTCAGATATAACTCAATCTTATCTCCTTAATTTAAGGCTTATCTCCTTAGTTAAAGGGATAACTCTTACATGACTTCAGAAAGACTTCTAACTTGACATTCTCCAACTAATTAAGTCAACATAACTTAATTAATTATTTCAAAGCTGCTGTTAAGACTAAATTCGATTTTAATTCACAATTTAATTCATGGACATATTAAATTGGAATATTCTTGTTGCCATATTTCAACACAACATGTGAAACAAGCTACAATATTCTCTAGTTCTGTAGTACTAAGTGTGACAAAGGTATGATTCTTTCTCATCCATGATATTATAACAAAACCCAAACTGAAACATACACCATATGTACTCTTCCTATCATCTGCACTCCAACAGTAGCTTGGTGGATTGACATTAAAACATATGATGTAGGAACGACAAATGATGTAACAACTACACTAAAATTTAAACTAGTAGGAGTCACCAATGTAATGGGGGTTGCAGCTTGTGAATGGATTGTCTTTTGAGAAAAAATGCTTTTTCAACAGTCTGCGGAAATTTTCTAACTAGACCTCTAAGTTTACTAAACTGATGTAATATATTTCTCCTAAACTTTGTTTTCGAAAGTGGGATATGAGGACTAACAATGAATGGATCCACTAGAGCTTCAGGAATACAAGACTCAGAGCTAGTTATGGGAAAAAGAGCCTCGAAAGAAAGAGGTAATTTATTAGCTATATTAGAAATTTCTTGCAAAGAGGAAGATCTCTCCAAAGGGATATTACTTGCTTGACTCTCCACAAAATTCCTTTCCTTCCTAAGTAGTCTTTCAAGACCATTCATAACCATAGGAGAGTTTAGATCAGGATTTCATCTAGTATACCTCCTAGAAGCCAAATTTTCTCACACAGGCTCGCATGCAGTCGATTTAACTACCAGTCTAGGTGACTTTACAAGTTTCAGCCTATGATGTAACTCCCAAAATGAAACAAATCCCAGGTAAAATTAGACTCTAGCTCATCGACAACAACACTGCTATGTTAGGACACTATGAATCCCTTTAGGCAGAGGAAAGGGTCACAGAGGTAACCACAAACAGCTTTTGGCTAGAAACTGGTCTTTTCTAGCCGGAGGGGGCTCCCTCACTCGAAAAACCTAAAAATTAGAGACTCTGAAGCGCATTTTTTTTACAAAGACCAGATCTAAAGACAATTCTTAAATGTTATTGGAAATTGGTGAAGAGTTCTGGAATATTGATGCATGTGATCATAAAAATACTAGCTCGTCATACCTATGCATATACCAACCAATTACATGCATAGAGGCTTGTCTAGCACATACTTCGAATAGGAGAAAAATTGTAGTATAGTGGGAAATGAACATATAAAACACTCATCCACACATGCTAGAATAAATGAGATTTTTGTTACTGCATTTCAATGGGTGAGTATTAAGAGGGAAACCAGAAGATTTAAATCCGTAAGACATTTCATTTGCATCTAAAACATTAAGACAACTAAACTAGTGCATGCATGAGGAATTTTAATATAGTTGTTCCATTATACCCTTAAAGAAGATTGAGGAAGAAATTAAATAAGGTAAAAAATACACAAGAGAGAAACAAATTTGAAGCATAATATCACAAGTATCTCTGCAATGATCACTGGAATAAGTTAGCTTTAAGTATTATTATTAATAAAGATCATAGTGCACAAATATATCTAAAACAGTTCACAATAGCATCCAAACTTTTCTAGCTTCTATCATTTGGCATTAAATATCCTTATATCTTCAAATATCCCATGACGAGATACAATGAATGTGTTATTCATGAGATAGGCCGAAATGATCACAAAAGTAGCAAGTTCTTAAAAATATCTTCAATTTGCTTTTAGTAGAAAAGACAAAAACTAACTTAGCTCTTATCATGTTATCCTATCTAGACACCATTATAATCCATTAAATTCTTATCATTATCATAGTAACCATGCTTTTAGAAACGAGAAAAAGAAGGAACCACACTCAACTACCAAATCTGTGTTGCGCAGTAAATGTGTAGCATGACATGTTGGCATGATTTTCCACGTACTAGCAGACATCTCACTGGTGACTAGGCAATGAAAAATGTTTTGGCACAACAACACATTCTACCATTCTTCCCCTTACACATGGAAACCTTAATACTCCACACAAAACAGTGCACAACATGTGCATAGCAATTGCATAGTGTTGCGTAGAAAGATTTCAAATTATGCTTATACCTCCTTTCCCACCCCATAATTCACAAAATGGTCTAGCTATATAATCAAAACTCTCGAACTTCCCAAGCCAACCTTCAGGATTACAAAAAGTTACACATGCAGCGTTTTGAAAAAACTGAAAGGATTCTGCTACCCAACATTGACAGTCTCCATCAATCATAAAAATTTATACATTCAGCAAACAAAGCATTACCTCTTCTTTCTTTTACTTGTTGAAGGCTTGTTGGTAGATGACTTGATCTCAATGCCTTTGGATGGAGTATCATCGTTTCTGCTCAATACTGGCTGAGATGGCTTTGACTCTGGTTGTGGTTTAGGCCTTGACCTAGGCACATTACCAGGTGGAGGCACTTCAACAGCTTGTTTATATTTTCTCACCAATATCCAAGCGTTTACCAACATTTGTTTCATGAGGCTCAACCTTCTCTTGAAAACCAAGTTCCTACCATACAAATTATTTACTTGTCTCCTTGTAGAGAGAGACCATTTCACAAATGTGTTGCATCCATCCATTACCTTGAAGGCATCAATCAATTCTTCGTTACAGTCCACAAGTAACTGGTTAACAAATTTCTTGTAGTTTTCATTGTTTTGACAATCCTAAAGCTCTTCCAAATACCTGTGTTACTCCCTCCATTGATAAAAATCTCGTATATTAGGTGACTAGGCTATTTTCTTCATCTACTACACCCATCCTTGCTGAAATTTTGATGCCCTAGTTACAAGCCTTCTAGTTATCCTGTGTAGTAGGCTTGGGGGATTCCTTTGCTTCCTCCTTTGGCCAACGCAAAAATGTCTCCAACTTCTTAATCAAAGTAAGTTGCATTGAATGATATTTGACATGCTTTTTTCTACTATGACTACAGATCGGCTTCGTAAAGAAGGATGACGGAAAGATTCACGACTTTTAGAGCGTCTTTGCATCCATAAGTTTTCCTTCTATAAGGTTCATTTCACATATCTGGATATGAAAATTACATATAGATATCATTACATATAGAGTTCATTTTGAGATATTTGGGTATGTATGGAAGGATGTATATGTTGTGTAAGATGTTATGTTATATAAATTAGAGTTTGTAAATTCTACTTTATCAACTCTAATAGTGATATGATTTATTCTTCTACAAGCAAGAATGATTTATTTTTTTAAAGATGATGGTATGTATGAAAAAGGAGTACATAGAGTCTGTCCCAAAACTGGTGGTCTCACCCCAACTGAGTTTGTTGACCAAAAAATTCACCAATTGACAAAAATACAAAAAAGTAGCTAAGGGAATCATCCATAAACAGTTGGGTTAGAGGCACAAAAACAAAGCTAAAACATAAAAAAAAAAAAAAAAAAAAAAAAACTAGAAATCATACTAGTCGTCTCACATAATGTATGCAAGGTTGTTCGAGGTTGTTCCAAGAGGCAGAGGAGGGTGAAACTCACACTGAACGTGTCCTTTGTACTGCACCATCCATATCTCCATCTTTTCTAATTTCTCCGTGAGTTGGTTTACCCCCACTAGACCACAACCAGTCTTTCCCGAAGTTGACTTTGAAAGTAATGGAACCGCTCTAGAGAGGCCATCTGCACCGCATGCTCCTCACATTGAACTCATTCTACTGCATCTACCATGTCCATCAAACTGGAAATGAGAGTGCATTAGTTCTATAGGTAGTAGTGTTGGAGACCTTGCCCCTGCTGGGCCTCGGGTGTTGCCGACCCACACTTCGCCCTGCCACCACGGTGTCGCCACCCCTGCGACTCTACCCACAGCGATGCGACCCTTCACCTCTACTCAGCCCCTGCTTGCCACCTCTGCAACCTCCTCTCACACCTACATTTCCTTTCCATGCATGCCTATTTGTTTTTCCACCTTGATGGGGCGTCACTGTGACTAGAGCCTGGTTTATCAGCCCTTTAGAAGTAAGGGCACCAGGGGAGAAAGAGTATCCCCTTCGTGCCGATGATTTCATAGCTTCCCACAGTGGATGCACACATTGAACAGGCACCAAACACTAGAATCTCCACCCAAAATAACACTTCCCCCAAACAGAAGACCTGAGCAACACCACTCGGAACAACACAGATTCATCAAGATGACTCCTGCTTAACACATCCACCTTCTAGAATACCACCATTGATGCAGCACCACCCATGGATAGGGGAGCTATTTCCATCCTGAGGCGAGCGGAAAATCGGCCACCACCTACCAAATTTGACAACTAGAAACCATAAGCGAACCCACCAAGCCTCATCGTACAATAAATCACTATTAGATCAAGGGAACTTGGGCTTCCTCCTCCATTTGTAGGGTTTCCTTACCAACGAGCTCCACCACCCTATAAGAATGAGGAAGAATGGGTTACCTCCAGATCACGAGGAGTTTTGCTTCTGCGCCCAGTCTTTCCTTCCACCACCAATAACCAAGATTCCCAGTCGCAAGGACCACATGAGCCCACTACCCTTGTATATGTCCACAACGAGCAACCACACTCTCTTTCCAATAAGCATCGACCTATGATGCTGCCTCCTTCCCAGAAGCCACCACAACTCCCAACACCATATCCAAGTCCATAGATGAATGCCTAGTGCATTCATCGAGTGTTGCCTTAACACTCTGCCACCCCCGCACATAGACGTTGAATAATTGCTCACACAAAGGGCTGACATTAAGAGATTACATATCTTGGTGCATGTGAATATGTGAAGGGACTGGGAGGCCCATCCCTCCCATCGTATCCACTTTTTTTCGCACATGGGAGGCATCCTCCACGTGCTCCCCTGATCTCACCCCCATCAGGGAAGAATTATCCTTCACAAAAATTCTTCGTAGGTCCTCTAGAAACTTGTTTTGGATGGAGGGAGGCCATGCTTGGGAGACGTTCTAGCCCTAAAGCTCTCATCCCCAATTTGCTAATTTGTCTGCTACTTTATTCCCTTCCCAACCAACATGCTCCGTTATTATGTAATCGAAGGAGGAAATTCTTGAGAGTATGTGTTCCCCTATAACCTTAAGACACAAAGTCTTGATGACCTTTGATAGGGGGGAACCATTTATGAGGCATTGGAGCATGGATATAGAAATTTGGGAATCACTGGTGACCTGGAGCTTCGTGATGCCCATGTCTGATGAAACCTACAAGCTGCAGTACAAAGCTAAATACTCAACCAAGTTGTTAGTGGTGTGGTCATAGGAGGCAGCATAGAATCTCCTTGCCTACCCCTTGTCATCATAGAGGATACCACCACAACCACCTAAACTTGGGTTCCCCTTTGAAGCCCCTTCAAATTTGAGATTGGAAAATCCCATTGGCCGACAGGTGAGCTTTTGTAATTAGACACAAGAAGATAATGACCACAAGTGGGGGCGAATGTGGAGTATTTTGTGATGCCGAGAGCTAACAAAATAGCATGCTCCCATCCTTATACCTTCCAATCCTCCTCTGACCATTGCAAGATCAAAATTGTTTCCTTAAGGTTCCGAAGGGTAGTGTGCTAGGCCTTGGCTGGGCGAAAATATTCTGAGTGGAAGACTGCATTATTCTTACCTTTCCAAATATTCCATAAGGCAAATCCTTACGATAGGCACCAAGCATGATTGAGTATTGGGTTTTCAAATAGGATTCATCTCCACATGTCTAAAGAGTCTCGCAAACTTGTTATAGATCTGTTAGAGAGACCAAAAACCTCAGCATGGAATATCCAGACTTCTAGAGTCTTCGGGCAGAAATTCAGCAAATGATTAGTCGTTTCCTCCTCCATGTGGCATAAAGGACAACAAGATGGGCCAAGAAAGCCCTTCTTCCATATTTTATCCCACATGAGTAGCTTACCATGCCCTATCATCCATAAGAAGAAGGAAACTTTTGGCCATAGGTGCGAATATCAAATCCTTTTCCAGAGAAGGTCTGGCTCTAGGTTGTTTGTTGGATATTTTAGTGACTATGCCTCATTAAAAGTAAATCCACCTTGTTGCTGATAGCCCCATCTTAATTTGCTAGGATCCACAATGTTTAGGATTGGTCTCTAGTGAAGAATCAAAAGAAGGGCTTCCTAGTTCAAAGGAGTGTCATGACGAGGCCAATTTTCAGGGGGTTTCCACTCAGGCCATTTTGAATCCTGCATTGCGTTACTCCAAAAGTATTGCACCTTGGTCGCACCGAGATCGGAGGTGAACCCTTGAGGACCTGTAAACTCTAGATTTTGATCAAGAATGGGGAACTACATCCACCAATCAACCCAGAAGCTAGTTGTGTTTCCATTCCAGACTTCCCAGAAGCCATGCTGCCGAATAAAATCTTGTTGATCCTTGGCTTTGTTCCAAATCGATGAACCTAGAGGGAGGTCAGCATGAAGGTGGAGAGGGTTTTTCCAGCCCTCGTCTCCATATTTAGTTGCCCATATATTTTTCCATAGCTCCTATCCTCCTTGAATCCATTGCCACCACATTTTTTCACGGAGGATCTAGGATAGAACCTCTGGATCTTTGAGCCCTAGTCCAAGCTGGGGAAAACCCAAATGCATCCAAAATTGACGGCAAAAAATCCCAATTTAAACGGTCGTAAGATTTAGAAATATATAGTTTGATGATCATACCTAGCACTTGGGAGGATGTGAGGGAGTGCACCATTTTGTCTACAGCCAAGATTCCATCCATAATCTTCCTACCTTCCACAGAACCAGTCTCCTTTGGGCCAATAATACCATGATGTAGGCATTTGAGCCGATGGACCAAGATACCTGAGAATATATCACAAACTCCCGGATCTCCTCCCCAATCAATTTCCATCCATCTTTGAAGAACTCCAAGGTAAAGCCATCATGGTCGGGGGCCTTCTTGGATAGAAGCACCTGCACCACCTCTTTGACTTTGGCTAGGGAGACTTCGCGCATGAGGGCTTCATTTTTCTCATTTGTGATTAGGCACTGAATATGTTTTTGGATTTGAGATCCACATATGGCTCCATGAGTATGGATTTAAAATGCTCATTTAGGGCCTTTGAGATTTCCTCATGTTGCACTAGTTGTCGACCATCAGGGCTATTGACAGAAAAGATGTGATTATGGTGACAATGTTGCACCAATATTTGATGAAATAATTTTGTGTTTCGTGCTCCTTCCTTGAGCCATTGGACCTGCAACTTTTGTTTTCAGAGAATTTCCTATTGCTTCCTTATTTGTTCTAACTCTGTCAGGAGTAGCCCCTCCTGGGCTATGCGGGCCTCAGAGCGTCCATCTAGAATAATTGGTTGCTGAAGGGTGCTCATTTCCTCCTCAAGGCAATGCTTCTCCTGATGGATGTTGCGAAACTTAGTTTTGTTCCAATCCTTTAGTCTCCCTTTAAGATCTTTGAGATTAAGATGGAAAGTTTCCATCATGTTTCGACCCATGACCCTGGAATTCTACCACCATTCTTCCATTTTGGGCATGAGATGAGGGTTCTCTAGCCAAAAGGACTTGAATCTGAACAGTCAATTCTGGGGGGCCATGCACAGATCTATCTCCATGCAGATCAGACAGTGCTCTAAACCCATGCATGGAAGGATTTCTGCCTAGAAAAAAAAAATCCTAAAGAAGAATATTCTTTGAGAGAAGGAAGCGATCTAGTTTTGAGGTGATTTGTGCAGCAATGCCACTTCAGTTATTCCAAGTGAAACAACCATTTATGAATTCCATGTCCTCCAAACCCACATCCTGGATGGTTTCCTTGAAGGCCATTGATACATGATCTAGCCTTCTTAGGCCTCCCTTTTTCTCACTGGTCTCTTTGATGAGATTGAAATCTTTTGCCACTATGTAGTTTGGATCCTCCACTAAATTATTTAGGTTTCTCAAGCTCTATAAGAAGCAAGCTTTTTGACCAGGCACCATGGGTCTGTATACCCTAGTTAGCCAAACCTTCTTCGTTGAGTCCACACATTCAAACTGATCTGAGAGAGTGTGGGGAATTGCTACCCACTTGCAGCAGGAAACAAATCTAGGGTCCCAGAGGATACCCAATCCTCTTGCACTACCTCGCGCATCCAATTCCATGCATTCTATCAAAGGCCAGCTCTTGCTGGAAATTTCTTGCAGTTTATCCATAGTCACCTTAGTTTCTTGTAGAACAATTATATATGTCTTTTCTTTTTTATTTTATTTTTTCTGAGGTACCTCAGCTTCCTTTTGGAGTTGAGGCCTCTAATATTCCAAGAGATTAAATTCATTGGGAAGGGGGAGGGAGAGATCATTGGTAATATTCTGTCAAGACATTAGTTTGTCCCAAGTTCACAAAGATTGCCCCTGCTTCTCAAATCACTTCTCGTGTTGGTCTTCGACCACTTTTTCAAGAGCCCGAGGTGAGATCTAGCCATTGCAAGGGTTAATCTTCGTCACATGGTAGTAATGCAAGTTTATTCTAATTTTTTCTTGTAGTAATGTGTTTCTCCCATTCTTTGAAGATTTTATGGAACTGGTCCAGTTGATCCTAGCGTATGTCTAGTGTGCCATTCTTCACCCAACCTCGAAGGAAAGCAACCAAAATTCTCTCATCTGAGTGAATTATAGACCAAGGATAGGACTTGGAGGATTCCCTTGGTATTTGATTGGGCTTCTGGGTATTTCCTTTTTCTCGACTGTTTACTCTTTGCCACTTCCATATTCTATTCTACTTCCATAGCTGAGCAGGCATGTGGGCTGGCTTTAGAGTGTACATTCTCCGTTGGCCCTAACGACTCCATGAGGATGGGAAAGTGATTGTTATTAGGGTTGGACAAAGGGGGTTGTGAAGTCGAGGTTGAAAGCCTTGCAGGGAAAGGCTAGGGTTCAATTGGGTGGTTGGTGGAAGCAGGCAGGGGCTTTGACAACCCCGTACAGTTGGGGAATTTGGTCGGAGGGGGTGACAGCACTAGACTTCTTGGAATCCATCCAGACTGGGAGTCATAGATTGTATTTAAGAAGGAGAAGTTGTATCTCATTCTTTTCAGTGAAATCAGTCAAAGAGAAAGTCGAAAATAAGAAATTTTTTCCTCCCAACTTTTACCATAAGGTAAGGTGCTTTAGTTAGAGGGGCCTGTAAATAGGTGGGAAGGGACCATATCTCATCCTGATATTCAATTTCAAATGACTCGGGGAGATCCTAAGAGATATTCATGTATACACAAATGCAGGCATATGACGATAATCATTTACGTCGTGTAATTTTAGGGACTTGAACAAAGTTACCGATAGAATTACTATGAGTTACATGATGTCCAAGGGAGTAGACATGAACCCAGATTGAGGCATCAAGGAACAGTTCCTTCTCAGGGTTGTAATAGGGTTGCCAGTGCTTGATGAATACGCCAACGTTATTCATGAAATAAGGGCCATTGTCCAGAATTCATTTCCTATCTTCAAGATCCTCAAATATTACTGTGAATAATCCCTTGGCCCTAAGGCATAGGTCAAAAGGATCTTTGGGTTTCCATTTTAGCTAGATCCATCCAAGGATGGCCATTTCCCACGACCAAATTCCCATAAAGTTGTATATAATTGCATGATCCTACATGAACTGACGATATTGTTCCAAGCGGTTGTGGAGGATAACCACCCTTGGATTTGTATTAGCCTTCGACAGGAAATGACCTTTCATATTTGCTTGCCATTGTGCCTGTAGGGCTGGAAATTTTGCGTGCACACTCCTTCCCGGATCTGAGGGCGATGATGTTGAAGTTTGCCTTGTATCTCCCTTGAGGATGGATTTGAAGGAGGGGGTTGATGCCCCTCCCCCTGGCGGCCCCATCCATGGGGAAATCAACTTAGCACGCCCTGTGGAGGCATCACCAACAGAAGAGGCAGCGATGATGGGGATGCAGCAGAAGAATTCAAGGTTTCGCAAGAACCCTAGCACGATGTGATAGATGCAGGAGAGCACCATTCATCTTTATCTTTACTATGTTAGGCCACTTTTGTGTTTATAAGATTTGATTTTATAGACATTTGGACATTTTTTATCATTGGAATAATCATATTATCGGTGTCATTTTTTCCTTTTTATATGTTAATCACCCCATAAAGTTACTTTAGGAATTTTATCTTAGTAAAAGTTATTTGGTCTATGAACCATGCCTTGGTTCCACCTCCTTACATTTCATTCTCATGGAGTCATAGCGCCCCATATTCTTTATGTCAGCAAGCTTAAAACTATAGTGATAATTTATTAATATCAATATCCTTATATGTGATATTTTATAGGCTCATTCACCTTTTAATGCACATCCTATCTAGCCTGATGGCACATGTACCCTAGTCTTAAAACACAATTGTACATTGGCCCATTAACGTGATACATTAACACATAGGTACACGGGCATAAAAAAAAACTTGGCTTTCTAGCCTAATTAGTATATACCAACTTACTAGCCTATGTGTCATATGTACATATACATTATGATTTAAGGTTCTTGTTAGGGATATCACAATTTTGGAGTTAGAAACCTTTTTTTAGAGATTTGTTTTATTTTATATAACATACAGGTGTCCATTGGAGACTCAAATTGCTAAGGAAATTTACCTAGTATTCATCATCATCATCATCATCACGTTGAAAAATAGAGTGAAATGGATACAAGCACAAGTTTTGAACTATGGTAATTACTTGTGAATATATATTACAATTATTTTATCTCCATTGAGTAATGACACTTCAAAAATGCAACCAATAACCAAAAAAGGAAAGTAGAGAACACAATATTGAAAACTTAGGATATGTGAGATCACGTGGAAGGGTAAGAATAGTGCACATAGTTTAGGTGAAACTCCAAATGGCCTCACCCTAGACTTGGATTTTGAAGAATTCTTTAAACAAAGATTTGAGCAGTTGTCTAAGAGACTTGAGCATCTCTTTCAGATATTTGAGTAGCTCTCACTAAACACAGATCTGAGTAGCTCTCTCAGATCTCAGAAATAAGCCTAAAAATAGTGGAGGCCAAGAGCTTCAAGGTCTTATAGCTTAATAATATTTTGCAGAGTGGGTGAGTGAGGATAAGAGAGAAGAGTAAACCATCACATAGAGCATAAGGCTTCAAGACTTCTATATTCAACACAAAGAGCTTGGGAGAGTAAGGATTTATATGCTTATTTGGGTTACAAGAAAAAATAATGAATGAAGGGAGAAGTGAAATTTATGATTCATGTGTTGCAAATTTAAAGATCTAATCTCAATAGTCCTCACAGGCATATACATAAACAATGTTCAGACAAATGAATCTGTGGAACAGCTACAGGCATTTGCATTAACATATAGATACTAATGAATCTATGTGGGAGATTGAAACACATCTAGCAACAACAATTACATGAATTCAAGGAAGAATCATGAACATAAAATGAGTTAGACAAAGGGGAACACATAGTGTAATCCTTTGAAGAGGGAATCACAATTGTTTCCTTGATATTCTGAAAAGATCTGTATTGCAAAGGAAATACAATCTAAAATTATAACATAAAGTGTGTTCTCTATAATTTTTGAACCTCCATTAAGTATTGCTTTCCCATATTTATCAGGATAGGGGAGCAAGAAGCTACACTACAACAAAAATATCTTTCTCCTAGATTCAGTTGTTAGGTCGACTAACTGTATCAGTGATCCGGGTCCGGGTGTGACAAAGGACCCTTCCAAGGCCTTTTACTTTCGTGATTTGTTCAATTTCATTTTTAAAAGAACATAACTAAATGCATGTGCATGATGTAAAGAAGAAGGAACATGACAATCATCAGCAACATAAAAACATAAGTCATTGATAATGGAGTTCGTCCAGGAGGGACTACGTCTCCGGGCCCCGGTGTCAAGATGGTGTAGGTCACTACATTAAGTGTTGTCAATAGTGATGATGTACATAAGAAATGATGTCGCTATCATACAAGGAAAATTCCCTCTCACAGTAGTGGCTCCAATAGATGTTCCACTACAGGAACTCTCAATCAAAAAGTACTCCTATTAGTATGACACAAACTCATGCATTATGATAATGAGCATCCCGCCAACATGGCATAAAAGGAATCTCAATGAAAACATACATGGCGACAACATGAGTATCCCATCAACATAATGACAAAGGGAACTCAAACAAAACATGACAAATCATGACAACAAGTACATCCCACAAATGATTCCGCGTCACATTAAACAGAAACCATGAGACAAGTAAGAAACAAGATCCCACATCAAACATCAAACAAGGACTTGTGCAGTGCAATGCATAGCAAAAGAAGTACATGAACACACTACATATACCTCACATCTAGGGGTCGTCTGAATAAAATGATGTCAAGCTACTGAAGTTGTTCGTACCATCGATCTCACGGCGTCGAATCGCATGGAAATGACTACTTGCACATGAATGCTGACACGTGCACTCCACTTAGAAAAGTGGTTGAAAAATGAAATGAGAAAATGGAAAATCTGAACACACCATCAAATTTGTGGCGTCGATAGTGAAAAATTGCCTGTCAAATTTCTGAATTCTGAGAAAATGAAAATCTGGGGCTTAAGGAATCTTTTATATTCCCCCTAGATTCATCAAAGATTCCCTCCTCCGATTCCTTTGCAAATCGGCTGCCCAGATCAGGAAAATGATTGCGACATTGGGTTCATGTTGCTGAGAGGTGTAATATTGACATAAAATTTGTCCAATTTGGACACTGCAAAAATTTCACCCTCCTGAGAATTTCGCTCAATCATGGTTCCACCTGCAAATAAATTAATTAAAAATTTGCCTCAATTTGCATGCCTGCTCCTGATCCTCCATGCTTCCTGGGCGCACTGGTGAACTACATTTAAATATTAACAGGTGGGCAGATTTTTCAAAAACTTCGTTGTGCGGAGTGCTTAGAGATATGAATTTGGCAGAGGAGGCCAGGTGGTCAAACCCGCTGTTAGTGTCGGTCTTGAGCCCTCCATCGGTGATCAAAAGCTCTTTGCATTATGCATAGGTAGGTGTCTCATCAGTATCAGTTTTGCATCCCATTAGGCATGCCATAAAACTGATGGAGGAGCTGGTCCTTGTTCCCTTCTTGGCTTTGCTAGATCAGATCATATCATTTAAATGAGCTTGTGTTACACTTGTTTTATTTTTGTCTTGAAATCCCAAGTCTTAGGTCTAGGGTTTTGGTCAAAAATCACTGCAAGGTCATGAGTCAAAGGTCTAATAGTCCCCAGCAAGCCAGAAGGAGGTATGTAAATATGTTCCATTGATATTTTTTCATCAGGTAAAGCTCATTTATACCTTCGATTTAAAAACCCTGTTTTTAAACCCAAGGTCATGTGAAATTTGCAAAAAATAAGGAAAATTTTCAAAATTCTTCAAAATGCCGGCAATAACCCTGGTTTCCTCGCCAGAGTCCATCAGATAGTCATCCTGCAAAAAGAACGGAGTTAAAGCACTCAAAAGATCAAATTCAGGACAAAGTGAACTTAAAACAGTGTTAAAGTGAATGTCAAAGCAAAAACATTAGAAAGTGGGTTTGGTAAGTTAATTTTTTCAAATTTGGACCTATAAAGACTAAATTTCCCTCTACACAGCCTCATTATGCATTTGAGAGCTTGCAAAAACAAGTGAGAAGTCAAAAAAGGCGATTTGTAGCAAGTTGGAGTCATCTTCAGGGGGTGCGACCACTCAAGCTCGGTGCGCGACCAGTTGGGCGGGGCGCGACCACTCAGCGACCCCTCTCTTGTGCAGTTTTCTCAAGGGCGCGACCACTCAGGCGGGGCGCGACCACTCAGAGTAGGGGTGTGACCACTCAGACTGTTTTTTACAGAATCACTCTTAATTGACCAAATCGCCCTCTTGCGTGCTAAATCGATCGAGGTAGGCACTCAATTCATGAATGATGATATGGATAGTGAAAATAATGATGTGTGTCATGGTTTTATCATTTAAAGTTGCAAGTGAATGGATTAATATGGCTGTTGCTAATGTTTGTAAAATGCTAGGGTTTTGTGATTGTTTCAAGTGTTTATTGTCCCATTGATCCCTTCCTTTTTCCCCTCTTTCATTAATAATCATGTTTTCATCTCTGTCCTATTTTATTTGCACATAAATGTTGCCCTTCCCCCATCCCTAAGCTATAAACCCTACCTCTCTCACAAGCACTCAAACCCTAATTCCCTCTACCATACACATGCAAAAAACTAAAACAAAAAGAAAAGATACATTGTAAAGATTGAAGAGAGTCATGTAAATTTAATGTGCTGTATATTTAAAAAGCATGTACAAACCTCTATATATCCTTGACATCCCCTTATACATGAAACATTTTCCCTTCATGTGAAAATGATGAGTATATACTCCTTAATGTGCATGTAACTCTTAAAGAACAAAAAGAGCAGAATCTGCCTTATAACACACATGAACTCCTCAGTGAATTTGGTGTATGGTGTCACTATGTCCCTCTTGATTCATGTATGCCCCTTCCATGTTCATTTTCATACATGTTTTGTCCCATATGAGATGTTCTTGGCAAATTATTTCCCAATGTTAAAACGGTTCCTATATGCATGACAATGTGTAAAGTTTCCCTTGAAAAATTCCCTGTTATTATCATATATTCCCATTCCTTGTTAAAGAAGTTCCCTCCCCTAACATTCCCCTCATGTTTTTCCCCTTGAAACAGCATATAGTTCAGTACTTTTGCAGGCAGAGGCAGCAGTCCAATTTGTCCTTCAGTTTGCCCATCTTGCTCCAAAACCATGTCATATACCGAGACTTATGAGCAAGGTGATGACCATTCATCATC
>APFE030275393.1:24048-64882 GCA_000404065.3 Pinus taeda
CTTGGCAAGTTCATTTCCCTCTCCTAGGGTTTTGAAGCCAATTTCTCTTGGATGGTCAAATCATCGGCAAAACTTGTTTCCTGATGTTCATACACCTTCTCCTATCATTAAAGTACCTTATCAAACACTTCCCATCCCTTAGATCCGCCAAATTCCTCATTTTTCCACAAACCCTAGTTTCTAGCTACAACCTGGCAATTTTCTAGGTTGGGCCTGTATTTTGCCCTTTTGGACCCTTTACCCTCACTCAATCTCTGATATTCCACTTTCCCCTGCTTCCTAACATCCCTCCCAACTCCCAAAAATTTCCCCAAGAATTTAGAAGCCCCGTGTCCCCTTCATTTCGTTTCATTTCGACCAAAACCCTTGTTCCACACATCGGGATAAGTTTCACTAAAATGATGTTTTTGAGAAATCAAAGATGATTTTTTCAAAACTGAGAGATTTTTTTGTCCACAACATGCCAAGGAAGAAAAACCTCCTTAAATTTTTGCACAGGTGTCATGGTTTTAAAGAAATGTGAAAAATACCGGCGAGAACGAAGGTGCTCCATCCAAGGACGGTTGGCAAAAACACAAAAACGAAGGAAAACGCCCGATCCACTCCAAATTTTGGCCAAAGCCTCTTTGACTGAGCATGGTACTTGATTGGGGACTCCCAGCCCAAATTTCAAGAAATTTGGAGAAAATTTTTTCATTTGTGAATTTTTTGTGCATTTTACAGGTTTTGGCCATTTGACTGGTCTCACCCTGCGCGCGACCATACATGGGGGCAACTCAAAACGAGGAAAACTTTGCATTTTTAGAATAATTTTCATGCAAAGATACACTTGCCTATGGAATGGTTTCAAATTTTATGAAGATTTGGGCTCCCAAAAGCTCAAAATACATGCAAATTTTGACTTTCTGCCCCTTTTTTGAGTTGCAGAAAGCTGCCTTGGGAGAAATGACTTTTGAGGGGCCAAATCAACTCCAAATTCAGAAATTCCAGTGGGGTTGGAAAGAGGACTCACAGACCTTTCCAATGAGCTATCTTTCACCTGATTTGGACACCGGGAAGGCCCTCAAACAGAGATGTCAATGCGCGCGACCAGTCAAAGTGAGGGGCGCGACCACTCAGGGAAATTTCACTGTTTTGACCAGTTCGGCCAGCAAAACACTGTTTTTACTTTGGTTGACTTTTGAGGCATGTAAATGATGGATTTTTTGTGTAATTTTCATGGCACTTAGATACTTTTACTCTCCTTGAACACTTCTAGAAGTTTCCTTGATGTAATTGGTAAATATTTAATGCATGGATAGGTTTCCTAAGTTTTAGATTGTTTTGACTTCCTATTATCTAGTGCTTAGTTTGGAATTAGTTAAAACAGCTCCTAGGAAGCTGAGATCGACCCCTATAGGTGGGGAAAGGAGTTAGATCTTCTATATTATGCCTTTTCTTACTCATTTTCATGGTTGGACTCTTGAGGGAGAAGCTACTATTGTATATTTTACTTGTATCTCTGTAATTTGAGGAAAAGGAAGACCAAGGTTTTGCAGACATCATTGGGATTATTGTGGACTCTTGTGTTGATGGTGTGTTCTCTTATTGTAATTGTAAGTGTGTTTATGTGTTCCATATCTTTCTTTACTGCAGCTTATTAAACAAATGGAGTGATAAAGTTTGAATTCATGCATGTCATGCTCAGTTTTCAAATTTGTTTAATGTTTATGTTTTCCACTGTCTAAAGAGGATTCAAAGTCATTGTTTGCCCTCTTTAGCTTCTCCTCTTTCCTCCTTGATCATCCATTTCAGCTAAAAGCATCAGCACAAACTCCTACCTTGCCCCAAAGACCCACCTGCAAAAAACTGAGCTCAATCCCCACACCCTAAATTGCAGATCCTCAACTTGCCACCAAAAAACCCCAAAAAACCCCCAAATCAAACTTTCAAATCAGTTTTACTAGGCTAATATCTGTGTTACCTTGATTGGTTTCATCCTTCCCATTTAAAAATTTAACGAGATTGACCGGAGAGAGCCTTCTCATACCCCGTAGGGCTAGCTACGAGGTGAAATGGTTTGATGTTGCCTTGAGGTTTGCCTTTCTCATCCTGAGGTGAAATTTCAAGCGCTAACACCCGCAACATTTGTTTTGGGGGACCGGATCCGCATTGGGCGGCCCGCCCCATAACACTCATACCTCCATTGAATTAAAATGGCATATTAATTTTTTTTGGAGCCACGTGGTGTTATAACAGCGTGGAGGTTGTACTTAGGTTGGTGTATGGTTGTTTCATGGGGCCGCCCAGTGGGGGGTCTGCCCACGTGGGCCAGATGGGTTCAATCCCTGTTGGCCTCCACATAAAATGATCAAAGTATGCGTATGGAGAGGCGTGGGGTCATGGAGGTGGTGGCCTGCCACCTCTTTATCTATAATTTTTATTTAATTTTTAATAATAAGGTCTTTTCAAAAATTCCAAAATTTGACTGAAGGAGTCAAATTAAACAGGCCACAAATTTGCCTGAAATCTGGCTTAAGTTAGCCAGATTTTGTCCGCCAGAAAACTTCCAAATTGTGTCTCCATTAAGCCTGCCCAATCAGCAAAAGTAAACCAAAACTTTGATTGGCTCGTTCTCCATCATACGAGCTCGGATTTACAAACCGTGCACACCACTGCGATCAGGATGACGAGATCTACGCTCTAGTCCTAGTTCGAAAGCATTCTAATCACTTTGATTTTTGAGATTCCATAAGCCCTCTTTGTCCTGTGTGTCCCTGGAGCCACCTAGATCAATCAGTTGGGAATGGCTTTGTGGCCCAAAAAGATATTACAGAAATAAATGCCTCATTGAAGGGAGGCATGTTACAGGACATCAAAAATGAATATCAGTCAAAGAGAAGCATTAACTCCCTTAGTGCCCATCTCGGTCATAGCCACTCTTATAGATTGTGGTTGGCTTGCGATATGGCCTTTCGTGCTTCTCAACCGGCTCCCATCACTTCTGATTTTACTGCAAGGGTGCCTTGTTCTATGAAATGGGGGGTGGGTCACCTATAAGTGCTTGCTTTTGCAGTCCTTTGTTGTGTAAAGGGATGAGGCTCCATAATAATCCATTAGCCTTCCTAAGTCTCGGGTACCTCTCCATTGCTTCACCATGCTCCATTATATTCCTGAGCTACCAGCTTGTCTTCCCATTAAAACTTTGTACTGCGCTATCAGTGCATTGATGTGGTAGGCAAGAGGCATTCAATTGGAACAACACAGTCATGTAGGCACGGGATTTTTCCTTTAAAATGGATTAAAACAGACATTTTTTGGATTTTCCCCTTTAGCCCCCCTTATCATAACCCTTCGTGTGCTTTTCCTCATATGACCAAGAGCTGGAACCAAGGGTTGAGCCCTCAAGCGTTAAGGCTTTTGACAGCCACGGGGGGGCCTTATTTCCTTTGTTAATCAGAATCTCGCATCCCAGTGCTGAGTGCATTTTTCATTAGGCTTTCCCCTTGGACAACTGTGATCTTCAATACACAGGATTAGGCCCACCTAGGACATTGCAATCGCAACATGGAGAGGGCAGATCTTTATCCTTTTTCCATAGCTGAGGCCGATTGGTCCGAACGCAAAACCTTATCAAATGGATCATAATACCTTATCGCATCTGGGGGCCTCTTTGCTTATCGCAATCACAACCGAGAAGGAATTTCGGCAGAAGATGGAGCTTTATATTGCATGATCGTCGATTGCCAATTGTGATGGGTGACGTCATTACTGCCACGTGTCACCTTGTGAGAGGTTACATGTGTCACCGAGAAATGGCCCCATTTGACCCTTGAAAAAGTTGAAACTGAGTGACACATGTCCACCTGCCACGTCAGCATCTGTACTTTCCACGTCATTGTTGACGTCAGCTACCATGTCAGCTCAGTGGTCCAATCAGAGGCCGCCACATGGCCTCCTCTAGAGGAGAGAGAATGAGGCCTGCTGAGCTCTATTTTTCCATGTTTTCCTATGTATTTAAAAATCAACCCTCCTCGGCAATTTTAGTCCAGATCCCAACATCGACAATTTTTTATAGTTTCAGACCTGTGACCCCGTCGATGGGGGGGCTTGCGCATCCTCTCCCTTATGGTCGAGCAACTAAAGTTCCTCTCTTGTTGATGCCAAGTGGAGGAGAGAGAAATGGGAGGCCCAACCCTTGTTTTGCAAAGCATTTCCTTTGTATTTAGTTTTCTCGGCCCTCCCGATGATTTAACACTAAATCACAATATCGGCCCCCGCATGGTATTTCAAGTTCGGAACCCGCCGATACGCCTATCTGCGGGACTGATGTGATGTGGGATGTGGGATTGTGCCACGTGGAGGAGAGAGAAGAGAGGCAGACCAGTCCTATTTTGTTCACCTTTCCTGTGTTAAACTTTTTTGGCCCTCCCTTGGCGATTTCTCATTATATTGCAAATTGGCCCCAACAGAGTCTTTGAATTCAGAACCCCGCCGATCCATAGATATTGTGGGATCGTGGGATGTCAGATCGTCGGGATGCAGGAACCCGCCACGTGGAGGAGAGAGAAGGGGGAGTGGCCCGGCTTTGTTTTTCCTGCCTTTCCTGTGTCGAACTCTTTCGTCCCTCCCGCGACGGTGTAGCACTTTGTCGCAAATCGGCCCCCGCATGGTCTTTGGGGTTTGTTGTGACTGTGGGCCTATGGTGACAGCCGATTTGGGGGATTTTTCTCATACTTAGCCATTTTTCTTCATTTGTTGGGTTTTTTCATGGTAATCTTCAAAGTGATTTAATTGCTGCTCCAAGAGCCTATTTTTGGACTTCTGTATACCATTGGAAAGCTTTTTGTGACCACTGGGCATTTAGGGGGAGGTGTTCACATTGGGTGGCCCTGCCCCATAACTCCTGTACCTCCATTGAATTAAAATGGCATATTAAGTTTTTTTGGAGCCACGTGGTGTTATAACGGCATGGAGGTTGTATTTAGGTTGGTGAATGGTTGTTCCATGGGGCTGCCCAGTGGAGGCCAGCCCACGTGGGCCAGGCGGGTTCAACATTTGTTTTGTGGGGGGCGGGGGGGCGCAGGTCACATTGGGCGGTGCACCCGATAACTCTTGTTACCCTCCGTTGAATTAAAATGGCATATTAAGTTTTTTTGGAGCCACATGGTGTTATAATAGCGCGGAGATTGTATTTAGGTTGGTGTATGGTTGTTTCATGGGGCCGCCCAGTGGGGGCCGACCCACGTGGGCCGAGCGGGTTCAATCCCCGCCAGGCCTCCACATAAAATGATTAATGTATGCTTATGGAGAGGCGTGGGGTCGTGGGGGTGGTGGCCCACTACTCCTTATTTATAATTTTTATTTAATTTTTAATAATATAAGGCCTTTTTGAAAATTCCAAAATTTGACTGAAGGAGTCAAATTAAACAGGCCACAAATTCGCCCAGAATCTGGCTAAAGTTGGTTGAATTCTGTCCACCAGAAAACTTCCAAATTGTGTCTCCATTACGCCTGCCCAGTCAATAAAATTAAACCAAAACTTTGACTAGCTCGTTCTCCCTTATACGAGCTCAGATTGACAAACCGTTCACACCACTGCGATCAGGACGACAAGATCTACGCTCTGGTCCTAGTTCAAAAGCATTCTGATCGCTTTGATTTTTGAGATTCCATAAGCCCTCTTTGTCCTATGTGTGTCCCTGGAGCCACCTAGATCAATCAGTTTGGAATGGCTTTGTGGCCCAAAAAGATATTGCATAAATAAATGCCCCATTGAAGGGAGGCATGTTATAGGACATCAAAAATGAATATCAGTCAAAGAGAAGCATTAACTCCCTTAGTACCCATCTCAGTCATATCGACTATTACAGATTGCGGTTGGCTTGTGATAGGCCTTTCGTGCTTCTCGTTCGGCTCCCATCACTTCTGATTTTACTATGAAGGTACCTTGTTCTATGAAATGGGGGGTGGGTCACCTATAAGTGCTTGCTTTTGTAGTCATGTGCTGTGTAAAGGGACGAGGCTCCATACTGAGCCATTAGCCTTCCTGAGTCTCGGGTACCTCTCCATTGCTTCACCATGCTCCATTATATTCCTGAGCTACCAGCTTATCTTCCCATTAAAACTTTGTACTGCACTATCAGTGCATTGATGTGGTAGGTGAGAGGCATTCCATTGGAACAGCACAGTCATGTAGGCGTGGGATTTTTCCTTTAAAATGGATTAAAACATACGTTTTTTGGATTTCCCCTTTATCTCCCTCTTATCATAGCCCTTCGTGTGCTTTTCCTCATATGACCAAGAGTTGAGCCCTCAGGCGTTAAGGCTTTTAACAGTCCCATGGGGGCCTTATTTCCTTTGTTAATCAGAAACTCGCATCCCGGTGTTGAGTGCATTTTTCATTAGGCTTTCCCCCTAGACAACTGTGATCTTCGATACACAGGATTAGGCCCACCTAGGACATCGCAATCACAAAACGACGAGGGTGGATTTTTATCCTTTTTCCATAGCCGAGGCTGATTGGTCTGGACACAAAACCTTATCAAATGGATCACAATACCTTATCACATCTGGGGTCCTCTTTCCTTATCGCAATCGCAGCTGAGAAGGAATTTTGGCAGAAGATAGAGCTTTATATTGCACAATTGTCGATTGCCAATTGTGATGGGTGACATCATTACTGCCACGTGTCACCTTGTGAGAGGTGACATGTGTCACCCAGAAATGGCCCCATTTGACCCTTGAAAAAGCTAAAACTGAGTGACACATGTCCACCTGCCACGTTAGCATCCGTACTTTCCATGTCATTGTTGACATCAGCTACCATGTCAGCTCGGTGGTCCAGTCAGAGGTAGCCACATGGCCCCTCTAGAGGAGAGAGAATGAGGCTCGCCAAGCTCTGTTTTTCCATGTTTTCCTATGTATTTAAAAATCGACCCTCCTCGGAGATTTTAGTCCATATCACAATATCGATGTTTTTTTATAGTTTTAGACCTATGACCCCTCCGATCATCGATGCCAAGTGGAGGAGAGAGAAATGGGAGGCCCGACCCTTGTTTTGCAAAGCATTTCCTTTATATTTAGTTTTCTTAGCCCTCCCGATGATTTAACACTAAATCGCAACATCAACCCCCGCACGGTCTTTCAAGTTCGGAACTCGTCGATACGCCTATCTGCGGGATTGTTGTGAAGAAGGATGCGGGATTGTTCCACGTGGAGGAGAGAGAAGAGAGGCAAATCGCTCCTATTTTGTTCACCTTTCCTGTGTTAAACTTTTTCGTCCCTCCCCCGGCGATTTCTCATTATATCGCAAATTTTCCTCTGCAAAGTCTTTGAAGTCAGAACCCTGTCGATCCATAGATATTGTGGGATTGCGAGATGCGGGGTCATCGGGATGCGGGAACCCGCCACGTGGAGGAGAGAGAAGGGGGGTGGCCCGGCTTTGTTTTTCCTGCTTTTCTTGTGTTGAACTCTTTCATCCCTCCCCCAACAATGTAGCACTTTGTCGCAAATCGGACCCCACATGGTCTTTGGGGTTTGTTGTGACTGCAGGCCTGTGATGTCAGCTGATTTGCGGGATTTTTCTCATACTTTGCCATTTTTCTTCATTTGTTGGGTTTTTTCATGGTGATATGTAAAGTGATTTAACTGCTGCTCCAAGAGCCTATTTTTGGACTTCTATATACCATTGGAAAGATTTTTGTGAGCACTGGGCATTGGAGGGGGGTTGATCGAGCTCTGAGATCTTCTATGGCCTAGGATAGTGGCTCCAAATTTCATTTCTCTTGGGAAACCTTGACCAAATGAAATCCACAATGTGGTGAGTGACAATATTGGCTCCAAGTGGGGACAGTGCCTTGCTAACAAGGTGTTGAGGACCTACAGACCAGGAGCCTTTCCTTGCATTGGGCATGGAGTTATTCTTAAACAAAATATAATTATGTGAAAAAGGACTTTTTGGTAATAAACTTAAAAACTCAAATAACAATTTCAACACACACTCGATATTTACAATGAGAAAGGGACAAATATCTCTAATTTTGAAAATAAAATTTTAGGAATTGACCATTTACAGGTAGTTCCAACATTTCACCATCCAAGTTTTCAAGAATGTAAGTGTTGTTTCCCCTCTCTTCTACAATCTTGAAGGGGCCCAACCATAGTGGATAAAATTTCCCATGCTTTCCTTTGTCTTCTTGCCTGACATCCCATTTGAGAACTAAATCCCCTTGCTAAAGAGGTTTGTCCTTAGCCTTCTTGTCAAACAAATATTTCATCCTTTGTTGATAGTTTGACAATTTGGTCCCCACCTTCTCTTTTTTCTCATGAAGCTCCACCAGTTGATTTATTCTTCTAGTCAAGGTGCTAGGCACTTCCTCAGCTTCTTGTAGAAGCTTAGCTACTGGCATTGCTAATTGGATAGGGAAGACAACGACCTTGCCATATACTAGATCAAAAGGGGATTTCCTAATGGATCTTTTTGGTGTTGCACGGTTAGCCCACAGAGAAAACTTCAGTTGAGAGTCCGAGTTCCTTTGATTTTCAGTGATGGTCTTATTTATAACTCCCACCATAGTTTTATTAGAAGACTCGACCAAGACATTCCCTTGAGGGTAATATGTAGTGGAGTGTCCAATAATGATGTTGAATTTGTGGCAAAAGTTGGTGAACTTGGCAGATTTGAAGACCTGTGCATTATCAGTGATGATTTTAAAAGGACACCCAAAGTGGGACATTATGTTCACCTCCACGAATTTTATCACCACTGAATCAGTAGTATTCCTAGCTGGGATAGTCTCTACCCACTTGGTAAAATAGTCAGTGGTTGTTCAAATCCACTTGTGTTGGCCGCTATAAGGTGGGTTGATTTCTCCAATGAAGTCCAATCCCCACTGTCTAAAGGGTTCCTCTCCATGCATAGGAATCAGGGGGAGAGGAGAAAACTTCTGTCTTTAAGCAAACAACTGGCATTTTTGGCATGACCTGACTTGATAATAAACATCTCCAAATTGCATGGGCCAGTGAAATCCTGCACTTGGGTTGTTTGGCTTGGAATTGGTCTCCAATCTGCTTCACAACCAGCTCAGAATCTCCAAAGGGGATTTCCTAATGGATCTTTTGGGTGTTACACAGTTACCCCACAGAGCAAACTTTAGTTGAGAGTCCCAGTGCCTTTGATTTTCAGTGATGGTCTTCTTTAGAACTCTCACCACGGTTTTATTAGAAGACTTGGCTAAGACATTCCCTTGAGGGTAGTATGTAGTGGACTGTCCAATAATGATGTTGAATTTGTGGTAGAAGTTGGTGAACTTGGCAGACTTGAAGACCTGTGCATTATCAGTGATTATTTTAAAAGGACGCCCAAAGTGGGACATTATGTTTGCCTCCATGAATTTTATCACCACTGAACCAGTATTGTTCCTAGCTGGGATAGCCTCTACCCAATAACTCTCGTACCTTCATTGAATTAAAATGGCATATTAAGTTTTTTTGGAGCCATGTGGTGTTATAATGGTGCGGAGGTTGTATTTAGGTTGGTGTATGGTTGTTTCATGGGGCCGCCCGATGGGGGTCGGCCCACGTGGGCCAAGCGGGTTCAATCCCCGCTGGCCTCCACATAAAATGATTAATGTATGCTTATGGAGAGGCGTGGGGTCATGGGGGTGGCCCACCACCCCTTATAGATAATAATATATCTAAAATATATATATAATAATACAATATATAAATATATCAATTATAATATATAATATAAATATATAGAATATATATATATATATATATATATATATATATTTATATATAAATATATTAAATAATATAAGGCCTTTTCGAAATTTCCAAAATTTGACCGAAGGAGTCAAATTAAAAAAGCCACAAATTTGCCTGGAATCTTGCCGGAGTTGGTCGGATTCCGTCTGCCGGAAAACTTCCAAATTGTATCTCCATTAAGCTTGCCCATCAACAACAGTAAACCAAAAATTTGACTGGCTCGTTCTCCCTCGTACGAGCTCGAATTAATGAACTGTTCACACCACTACGATTAGGATGACGAGATCTACGCTCTGCTCCTAGTTCGAAAGCATTTTTGATAACTTTGATTTTTGAGTTTCCATAAGCCCTCTTTGTCCTATGTGTGTCCCTGGAGCCACCTGGATAAACTAGTTGGGAATGACTCTATGGCCCAAAAATTTATTACATAAATAAATGCCTCATTGAAAGGAGGCATGTTACAGGACATCAAAAATGAATATCAGTCAAAGAGAAGCATTAACTGCCTCAGTGTCCATCCTGGTCATAACCACTATTATAGATTGTGGTTGGCTTGCGATATGGCCTTTCATACTTCTCAACCGATTTCCATCACTTTTGCTTTTACTACGAGGGTGCCTTGTTCTATAAAATGGGGGGTGGGTCACCTATAAGTGCTTGCTTTTGTAGTCCTGTGTTGTGTAAAGGGACAAGGCTCCATACTGAGTCGTTAGCCTTCCTGAGTCTTGGGTACCTCTCTATTACTTCACTGTGCTCCATTATATTCCTGAGCTACCAGCTTATCTTCCCATTAAAACTTTGTACTGCGCTATCAATGCATTGATGTGGTAAGTGAGAGGCATTCATTGGAACAGCACAATCACGTAAGCGCGGGCTTTTTCCTTTAAAACGGATTAAAATAGACGTTTTTGGGATCTTCCCCTTTAGCCCCCCCTATCATAGCCCTTCATGTGATTTTCCTCATATGACCAGGAGCTAGAACCAAGGGCTAAGCCCTCAGGCATTAAGGCTTTTGACAGCCACGTGGGGGCCTTATTTCCTTTCCTAATCAAAATCTTGCATCCCAGTGTTGAGTGCATTTTTCATTAGGCTTTCCCCTTGGAAAACTGTGATCTTCGATACGCGAGATTAGGCCCACCCAGCACATCGCAATTGCAACATGGGGAGAGCAGCTCTTTATCATTTTCTATAGTCGACGCCGATTGGTCCGGACGTGAAACCTTATCAAATGAATCACAATACCTTATCACATATGGGGGCCTCTTCCTTATCTCAATCACAACCGAGAAGGAATTTTGGCAGAAGAGAGAGCTTTATATTGCATGATCGTCGATCGTAGATTGCGATGGGTGATGTCATTACTGCCACGTGTCACATTGTGAGAGGTGACATGTGTCACCTGGAAAGGGCCCCATTTGACCCTTGAAAAAGATGAAATTGAGTGACACATGTCCACCTACCACGTCAGCATCCATACTTTCCACGTCATTGTTGACATTAGCTACCATGTCAGCTCGGTGGTCCAATCAGAGGCCACCACATGGCACCTTTGGAGGAGAGAGAAAGAGGCCCGTCGAGCTCTATTTTTCCATGCTTTCCTATGTATTTAAAAATCGACCCTCCTAGATGATTTTCGTCCATATCGCATTATCAACAATTTTTTATAGTTTCAGACCTGTGACCCTGCCAATCATTGATGCCACGTGGAGGAGAGAGAAATGGGAGGCTCGACCCTTGTTTTTCAAAGAATTTCCTTTGTATTTAGTTTTCTTGGCCCTCCCGACGATTTAACACTAAATTGCAATATCGGCCCCCGCAAGGTCTTTCAAGTTTCGAAACCTGCCAATACGCCTATCTGTGGGAGTGTTGTGATGCAGGATGTAGGATTGTGCCACATGGAGGAAAGAGATGGGAGGCAGACCACTCCTATTTTGTTCGCCTTTCCTATTTTAAACTTTTTTGGCCCTCCCCCGATGATTTCTCATTATATCGCAAATTGGACCCCGCAAAGTCTTTGAAGTCAGAACCCCATCGATCCATAGATATTGTGGGATTGCAGGATGCGGGGTCGCTGGGATGCGAGAACCCGCCACGTGGAGGAGAGAGAGGGGGGTAGCCCTGATTTGTTTTGCCTGCCTTTCCTGTGTTGAACTCTTTCATCCCTCACCCGACAGTGTAGCACTTTGTCACAAATCGACACCCACATGGTCTTTGGGGTTTGCTGTGACTGTGAGCCTACGGTGACAGCCGATTTGTGAGATTTTTCTCATATTTAGCCATTTTCGTCATATGTTGGGTTTTTTCATGGTAATCTTCAAAGTGATTTAACTGCTGCTCCAAGAGCCTATTTTTGGACTTCTATATACCACTGGAAAGCTTTTTGTGAGCACTGGGCATTAGAGGGGGGGCTGATCAAGCTCTGAGATCTTCTTTGGCCTAGGACAGTGGCTCCAAATTTCACTGCTCTTAGGCAACCTTGACCAATTGAAATCCACAATGCGTTGAGTGACAACATTGGCTCCAAGTGGAGACAATGCCCTGCTAGCAAGGTGTTGAGGACCTACAGACCAGTAGCCTTTCCTTGCATTGTGCATGGAGTTATTCTTAAACAAAATATAATTATGTGAAAAAGGACTTTTTGATAATAAAATTAAAAACCAAATAACAATTTCAACACACACCGGATATTTACAATGAGAAATAGACAGATATCTCTAATTTTGAATAAAATTTTAGGAACTAACCATTTATAGGCAGTTCCAACATTTCACCATCCAAGTTTTCAAGCATGTAAGTGTTGTTTCCCCTCTCTTCTGCAACCTTGATGGGGCCCAACCATAATGGATAAAATTTCCCATGGTTTCCTTTGTCTTCTTGCCTGACATCCCATCTGAGAACTAAATCCCCTCGCTGAAGAGGTTTGTCCTTAGCCTTCTTGTCAAACAGAGATTTCATCCTTTGTTGATAGTTTGACAGTTTGGTCCCCACCTTCTCTTTGTTCTCATGAAGCTCCACCAGCTAATTTATTCTTCTAGTCAAGGTGTTAAGCTCTTTCTTGACTTCTTGCAGCAACTTAGATATTGGCATTGTTAATTGGATAGGGAAGACAATAGCCTTGCCATATACTAGCTCAAAAGGGGATTTCATAATGGATCTTTTGGGTGTTACACGGTTAGCCCATAGAGCAAACTTTAGTTGAAAGTCCCAGTTCCTTTGATTTTCAGTGATGGTCTTCTTTATAACTCTCACCACTGTTTTATTAGAAGACTCAACCAAGACATTCCCTTGAGGGTAGTATGTAGTGGAGTGTCTAATAATGATGTTGAATTTGTGGCAGAAGTTGGTGAACTTGGTAGATTTGAAGACCTGTGCATTATCAGTGATGATTTTAAAAGGACACCCAAAGTGGGACATTAAGTTCGCCTCCATGAATTTTATCACCACTGAATCAGTAGCATTCCTAGCTGGGAAAGCCTCTACCCACTTGGTAAAATATTCAATGATTATTCAAATCCACTTGTGTTAGCCATTATAAGGTGGTTTATTTTCTCCAATGAATTCCAATCCCCGCTATCTAAAGGGTTCCTCTCCATGCATAGGAATCAGGGGGAGAGGAGAAAACTTTTGTCTTTCAGCAAACAGCTGGCATTTTTGGCATGACCTGACTTGATAATAAACATCTCCAAACAGCATGGGCCAGTAAAATCTTGCGCCTGGGGTGTTTGGCTTGGAATTGGTCTCTAATTTGCTTCACAACCAGCTCAGAATCTCAAAGGGGATTTCCTAATGGATCTTTTGGGCGTTACATGGTTAGCCCACAGAGAAAAATTTAGTTGAGAGTCCCAGTTCCTTTGATTTTCAGTGATGGTCTTCTTTATAACTCTCACCATGGTTTTATTAGAAGACTCGGCCAAGACATTCCCTTGAGGGTAGTATGTAGTGGAGTGTCCACTAATGATGTTGAATTTGTGGAGAAGTTGGTGAACTTGGTAGATTTGAAGACCTGTGCATTATTAGTGATGATTTTAAAAGGACACCCAAAATGGGACATTATGTTCGCCTCCATGAATTTTATCACCACTGAATCAGTAGCATTCCTAGCTAGGATAGCCTCTACCCCATAACTCTCGTACCTCCGTTGAATTACAATGGCATATTAAGTTTTTTTGGAGCCACGTGGTGTTATAACGGCGCGGAGGTTGTATTTTGTTTGGTGTATGGTTGCTTCATGGGGTCGCCCGGTGGGGGTCGGCCCATGTGGGCCGAGCAGGTTCAATCCCTACCAGCCTCCACATAAAATGATTAATGTATGCTTATGGAGAGGCGTGGGGTCATGGGGGTGGTGGCCGACCACCTCCTTATATCTATATATATATATAATATATATATATATATATATATATATATATATATATATATATATATATATATATATATATAATATATTAAATTTTTTAATAATATAAGGCCTTTTCGAAAATTCCAAAATTTGACCAAAGGAGTCAAATTAAACAGGCCACAAATTCACCCGGAATCTGGCCGGAGTTGGCCGGATTCCGTCCACCAGAAAACTTCAAAATTGTATCTCCATTAATCCTGCCTAGTTAGCAAAAGTAAACCAAGACTTTGACTGGCTCGTTCTCCCTCATACGAGCTCGAATTCACGAACCATTCACACCACTTCGATCAGGACGACGAGATCTACACTCTGGTCCTGGTTCGAAAGCATTATGATCACTTTAATTTTTGAACTTCCATAAGCCCTCATTGTCCTGTGTGTGTCCCTGGAGCGACCTAGATCAATCAATTGGGAATGGCTTTGTGGCCCAAAAAGATATTACATAAATAAATGCCTCATTGAAGGGAGGCATGTTACAGGACATCAAAAATGAATATCAGTCAAAGAGAAGCATTAACTGCCTTAGTGCCCATCCTGGTCATAGCCACTATTATAGATTGCGGTTGGCTTGCGATATGGCCTTTCGTGCTTCTCGACCAGCTCCCATCACTTCTGCTTTTACTGCGAGGGTGCCTTGTTCTCTTAAATGGGGGGTGGATCACCTATAAGTTCTTTCTTTTGCAGCCCTATGCTGTGTAAAGGGACAAGGCTCCATACTACGCCATTAGCCTTCCTGAGTCTCAGGTACCTCTCCATTACTTCACCATGCTCCATTATATTCCTGAGCTACCAGCTTATATTCCCATTAAAACTCTATACTGCGTTATTAGTGTATTGATGTGCTAGGCGAGAGGCATTCCATTGGCACAGCACAATCACATAAGCACGGGCTTTTTCCTTTAAAATGGATTAAAACAGACGTTTTTTGGATTTTCCCCTTTAGTCCCCCCTTATCATAGCCCTTCGTGTGCTTTTCCTCATGTGACCAGGAGCTAGAACCAAGGGTTGAGCCCTCAGGCGTTAAGGCTTTTGACAGTCGTGTGGGGGCCTTATTTCCTTTGTTAATCAGAATCTCGCATCCCGGTGTTAAGTGCATTTTTCATTAGGCTTTCCCCCTAGACAACTGTGATCTTCGATACGCGGGATTAGACCCACCTAATAAATCGCAATCGCAACACGAGGAGGGTGGCTCTTTATTTTTTTTCCATAGCCAAGGCTGATTGGTCCAGACGTGAAACCTTATCAAGTGCATCACAATACCTTATTGCATCTGGGGTCATCTTTCCTTATCGCAATCATAGCAGGGAAGGAATTTCGGTGGAAGAGGAGCTTTATATTACATGATCGCCGATCATCGATTGTGATGGGTGACGTCATTACTGCCACGTGTCACCCAAAAATGGCCCCGTTTGACCAATGAAAAAGTTGAAACTGAGTGACACATGTCCACCTGCCACGTCAACATCCATACTTTCCACGTCATTGTTGATGTCAGCTACCATGTCAGCTCGGTGGTCCAATTAGAGGCCGCCACATGGCCCCTCTGGAGGAGAGAGAAAGAGGCCCGTCGAGCTCTGTTTTTCCATGCTTTCCTATGTATTTAAAAATCGACCCTCCTCGACGATTTTAGTCGATATCGCAATAGCAACAATTTTTTATAGTTTCTGACCTATGACCCCTCCGATCATTGATGCCATGTGGAGGAGAGAGAAATGGGAGGCCCAACCCTTGTTTTGCAAAGCATTTCCTTTGTATTTATTTTTCTCGACCCTCTCGACGATTTAACACTAAATCGCAATATCAGCCCCCGCACAGTCTTTCAAGTTCAGAACCCACCGAATGCCTATTTGCGGGACTACTATGATGCAGGATGCGGGATTGTGCCACGTGGAGGAGAGAGAAGGGAGGCAAACCACTCCTATTTTGTTCTCCTTTCTTGTGTTAAACTTTTTCGGCCCTCCCCCAGCGATTTCTCATTATATCGCAAATTGGCCCCCGCAAATTCTTTGAAGTCAGAACCCCGCCGATCCATAGATATCATGGGATTGCGGGATGCGGGGTTGTCGAGATGCAGGAATCCGCCACGTGGAGGAGAGAGAGGGGGGTGGCCTGACTTTGTTTTGCCTGCCTTTCCTGTGTTGAATACTTTCGTCCCTACCCCGACGATGTAGCACTTTGTCGCAAATTGGCCCCCGGATGGTCTTTAGGGTTTGCTGTGACTACTTGCCTATGGTGACAGCCGATTTGCGAGATTTTTCTCATACTTAGCCATTTTTCTTCATTTGTTGGGTTTTTTCATGGTAATCTTCAAAGTGATTTAACTGCTGCTCCAAGAGCCTATTTTTGGACTTCTATATACCATTGGAAATCTTTTTGTGAGCATTGGGCATTGGAGGGGGGCTAATTGAGCTCTGAGATCTTCTATGGCCTAGGACAGTGGCTCCAAATTTCACCTCTTGGGTAACCTTGACCAATTGAAATCCACAATGCGGTGAATGACAACATTGGCTCCACTTGGGGACAGTGCCTTGCTAGCAAGGTGTTGAGGACCTACAGACCAGTAGCCTTTCCTTGCATTGGGCATGGAGTTATTTTTAAACAAAATATAATTCTGTGAAAAAAGGACTTTTTGATAATAAATAAAACTCAAATAACAATTTCAACACACACCGGATATTTACAATGAGAAAGAGACAGATATCTCTAATTTTGAAAAATATTTTTTAGGAACTGACCATTTATAGGCAGTTCCAGCATTTCACCATCCAAGTTTTCAAGCATGTAAGTGTTGTTTCCCCTCTCTTCTACAATCTTGAAGGGGCCCAACCATAGTGGATAAAATTTCCCATGCTCTCCTTTGTCTTCTTGCCTGACATCCCATCTGAGAGCTAAATCCCCTCGCTGAATAGGTTTTTCCTTAGCCTTCTTGTCAAACATAGATTTCATCCTTTGTTGATAGTTTGATAGTTTGGTCCCCACCTCTTTGTTCTCGTGAAGCTCCAGCAGCTGATTTATTCTTCTAGTCAAGGTGCTAGGCTCTTCCTCAGCTTCTTGCAACAACTTAGCTACTGGCATTTCTAATTGGATAGGGAAGACAATAGGCTTGCCATATACTAGCTCAAAAGGGGATTTCGTAACGGATCTTTTGGGTGTTACACGGTTAGCCCATAGAGAAAACTTTAGTTGAGAGTCCCAGTTCCTTTAATTTTTAGTGATGGTCTTCTTTATAACTCTCACCATGGTTTTATTAGAAGACTCAGCCAAGACATTCCCTTGAGGGTAGTATGTAGTGGAGTGTCCAATAATGTTGTTGAATTTGTGGCAGAAGTTGGTGAACTTGGCAAATTTGAAGACCTATGCATTATCGGTGATGATTTTAAAAGGACACCCAAATTGGGACATTATGTTCGCCTCCATGAATTTTATCACCACTGAATCAGTAGCATTCCTAGCTGGGATAACCTCTACCCACTTGGTAAAATAGTCAGTGGTTGTTCAAATCCACTTGTGTTGGCCGCTATAAGGTGGGTTGATTTCTCCAATGAAGTCCAATCCCCACTGTCTAAAGGGTTCCTCTCCATGCATAGGAATTGGGGGGAGAGGAGAAAACTTTTGTCTTTCAGCAAACCACTAGCATTTTTTACATGACCTGACTTGATAATAAACATCTCCAAACAGCATGGGCCAATAAAATCCTGCACCTGGGGTGTTTGGATTGGCATTAGTCTCTGATTTGCTTCATGACCAGCTCAGAATCTCCAAAGGGGATTTCCTAATGGATCTTTTTGGTGTTACACAGTTAGCCTACAAAGCAAACTTTAGTTGAGAGTCCCAGTTCCTTTGATTTTTAGTGATGGTCTTCTTTATAACTCTCACCACGGTTTTATTAAAAGACTCAGCCAAGACATTCCCTGAGGGTAGTATGTAGTGGAGTGTCCAATAATGACGTTGAATTTGTGGCAGAAGTTGGTGAACTTGGCATATTTGAAGACCTGTGCATTATCAGTGATGATTTTAAAAGGACAACCAAAGTGGGACATTATGTTTGCCTTCATGAATTTTATCACCATTGAATCAGTAGCACTCCTAGCTCGAATAACCTCTACCCACTTGGTAAAATAGTCAGTGGTTGTTCAAATCCACTTGTGTTGGCCATTATAAGGTGGGTTTATTTCTCCAATGAAGTCCAATCTCCACTATCTAAAGGGTTCCTCTCCATGCATAGGAATCGGGGGGAGAGGAGAAAACTTTTGTCTTTTAGCAAACAGTTGGCATTTTTGGTATGACCTGACTTGATAATAAACATCTGAAAATAGCCTGGGCCAGTAAAATCTTGTGCCTGGGGTGTTTTTCTTGGCATTGGTCTATGATCTGCTCCATGACCAGCTCATAATCTCCATAGACTGATAGGCATTCAATGTTCATATTTCTTGTCGTTTGTAACCCTAGAAGCAGTGCTTCGTACTCTGCTACATTGTTAGTTGCCTCAAATTTGAGCTAGAAAGAGAGGGGTATCATGTTGCCTTCTGGAGATACTAACAATGTCCCAGCTTTGTTCCCATATTTTGAGTTTGCTCCATCGAAGTATTACTTCCATACCTCATTTTCATTTAAATTTTGGTTTTTAAATTGCCTTGTCAAGTGTATTGATGCTTCTTCTAAGAGGTTCTCATCTTCTTCTAAGAATAAGAAGGAGATGTCATTGTATTTCCCATGCATTGGGGAGTTCTCTAGGAATGGCCTGCTATCCCTATTTAACTCATTGCTCAGATCGGATCTTCAACTTGTCCTAACGATGAACCACACTGGTTGGTTTGAAACGCGTCGACAAATGATTTGTTATGTGATTTTGCCGAAATTATTCTCTCAAACGAGTTCTCTGAGCCCCCAAGATCTGGATAAGAGAATTCCAAAGCGAGGAGGTATGTCTGCAACCACTATATCCATGACCATACTCTTCACTGGGATCTGAGCCATGTTTACCACCAGATCCTTTATCATGCCTAACCACTTGACTCTCTTGGAGTCAAAGGAGCACAAGTCTTTGTCCATTACTGATAATGGCATGAGGTTGTGTGAAGCTCTTGAATCCAGCATGCAGTTATGCAGCAAAAGGTCATGGATCACCAAAGTCACATAAAATGGTGCAGTAGAAGGATCCAACTATTCCACATGCGTCCAAAAAACAACCATTGGCCTCTCCTCTTAGACATTCAAACTATCATGGGATGGTGCTGAGTCGGTTAGGTGCATGAATTTGGAGAATTGAACTTGGTAATGAGGCTGATTTAAAAGTTGAGTTAGACGAATAGGGATTTTTACCTTTTCCAGCTCCTTCTAGAGATTAAACATATGTTGTGCATGTTCTGCATCTCCATGCTTTATTCCTTCTCCCTTCCCACTGGCAGTTATTAGCAGAGCAGGGACCTCTTTTTCTGTGTGTCCCTTAGGACCATTGCTCTCTTTATTTGCAGAGACTCCTCTCTTGGGCGGGTCAGTATGTAGCTTAACCTTCCCTTTGTCTAGGGTTGGAGGAACCACTTGGGGGGCATCTTCCCCTTGATGTTATGGTTCTCTCATCCTCTTCTTCGAAGATCTTAGATTATATTTACGTTGTGGCTATGTTTTCATGAACTCTACAAACTATCTGCAATAATAATCCATATCTTCTTCCTCTGTTGTTGCTTCTCTATTATGTTTGGCTTCCTAGTGGGTTATATTTTCATGTTCCTCTTCAGCAAAACCAACATATATATTGCCCTACATTTCATGAGTATCTGACAATTTTACATTGAGACTATCTTCCAAGTATAAGGGGTGAGGAATCTAATCCAATTGCTCCTTTCTTTCCCTTGGAAGTAGTTGTAGTGGAGGCCTTCTATATTGCTAGTTATAACCCCGGTTGTTGACTTGAGCATTCTGCCTGGAGAGGTTCTTGTTCTTGATTTCGCGCTTCCCAACCCTTTGTGATAGTCTCTTGATGAGTTTATCTAGATCATCCCACTTTGGGTCTAATGATTCCCCAACTCGACCAAAGGAGGATACCTCTTCTTTTCCTCTTTTGGGTTCAATAGGTTCTTGCTTTGCCCTCAACTTCCCTGTTGAGGCCAGATTTGCTTCCACTTCGAGAGCATCGATCTGAAGTTGGTCCAGAGTGGTAGATTTCCTTTCTCTCAGGGTAAAACCAACATTAGATTCAAAGGCTCCCAAGAAAACCACTCGAGCTGCAGTTGGGGGAGGCTTTATGTCAGCTGGTAGGTTATTAAACTGCTTATTGAATCTTTTGATCAATTATGTAGTATCCTCCTTCAGATTTTTCCTTATTGCATTGATCTCAGTAAGGAGGTACTCATGGTTTCTCTTTTCTCCCCATTTCTGGGTGAAAGAGTTTTCAAGTTGCTCCCATGTATTGATGGAGTCATCAGGCAGTGATTTGAACCATTTTCTAGCCTCTCCATCGAGGGATTGTACAAAAAATCTCATAACCACATCCAATTATTCCACATCTATGTTCTCAGCGAAAGCACTAAAGGTTCCAATGTGACTTTGTGTCGTGTTATCATCTTCCCCATTGAACCTAGGTAGATGCTTTAGGTAGTCTTAGGGTATTATGCTCAGAGGTTGAGGAACATCAAGGGGTGCATATTTATTGAGAAAAAATCATGGTAGAGCCATCTGGACTAGTGGAGGAAGACTCAAATTTGCTTGAGGGACTGGGGTTAAGACCACAGGTGTTGTATGGGAAGGAGGGTATGTCAGGGCCTTAGGAGTAAGTCCTGAATACTGAGTAGCAGCAGGCTAAGAACTGGAAGAGGGAACTTCAAAAGCTGATGAGATGGTAGCACAATCTGGGAGAGTTTTCTCTTTCCATACTTTCTTGAAAATCAATTTTTCAGGGTCATATACAAATGGGGCTTTCTGTTGGGATGTATCTGAGCGAGTATGAGGCCTTTTAAAAGCCAGGCTATTGAATGATAATGAGAGAGGTGTGGAGTCACCAAGATGATATGGATGCAATAATAATAGAATTTGATCACCTATTCAAAGATTGTTTCAACTTGTCATATCCCAAGGGAAGGAATACTTCAATAAGCTCCCTGGAAATGGTGCCAAAATATGTTTTATCTCCTAGAGACAACCTTGGATTACTTCAAGACCAATTTCTGGGCACATTTAAAATGGTGTGTCTCAAATGATTTATAGGAAACTAGAGACAACACTTATGATCTATAAATACATATGTACATAGGAAATAGGTTGGCTCACTAATCCAGAGAAATGAAATATAGATTTATGATACTTCTTCACTAGTTCAGATCTGATAAATAAGCCTAAAAATAGTGGAGGCCAAGAGCTTCAAGGTCTTATAGCTTAATAATCTTTAGCAGAGTGGTTGAGTGAGGATAAGAGAGAAGAGTAACCCATCACATAGAGCATAAGGCCTCAAGACTTCTATATTCAACACAAAGAGCTTAGGGCAATACGGATTTCTATGCTTATTTGGGTTACAAGCAGAAATAATGAATGAAGGGAGGACTGAAAGTTATGATTCATGTGTTGCAGATTTAAAGATCTAATATCAATAGCCCTCACAAGGATATACATAAACAATGTTCAGACAAATGAATCTATGGAACAGCTATAAGCATTTGCATTAACATATAGATACTAATGAATCTGTGAGGGAGCTTGAAACACATCTAGCAACAATAATTACATGAATTCGGGGAAGAAGAATGAACATAAAATGAGTTAGAAAAAGGGGAACACAAACTGTAATACTTTGAAGAGGGAATCACCTATGTTTCCTTGATATTCTGAAAAGATTTGTATTGCAAAGGAAATACAGACTACAATTGTAACATGTAGTGTTTCTCTAGAATTTATGAACCTCCATTAAGTCTTTCTTTCCCCTATTTATCAAGAGAGGGGAGCAAGAAGCTATATTACAACAAAAATATACATCTCCTAGATTCAGCTGTTAGATCGACTAGTTGTATCAATCGGGAATGGCTCTGTGGCCCAAAAATATATTACATAATAAATGCCTCATTGAAGGGAGGCATGTTGCAAGACATCAAAAATGAATATCAATCAAAGAGAAGCATTAACTGTCTTAGTGCCCATCTCGGCAATAGTCACTGTTACAGATTGCGGTTTGCTTGTGGTATGGCCTTTCGTGCTGCTCGGTCAGCTCCCATCACTTCTGCTTTTACTGCGAGGGTGCCTTGTTCTATGAAATGGGGGGTGGGTCACCTATAAGTGCTTGCTTTTGTAGTCCTATGTCGTGTAGAGGGGCGAGGCTCCATACTGAGCCATTCGCCTTCTTGAGTCTTGGATACCTCTCCATTGCTTCACCATGCTCCATTAAAGTCCTAAGCTGCCAGCTTATCTGCCCATTAAAACTTTGTATTGCGCTATCAGTGCATTGATGTTGTAGGCGAGAGGCAGTCCATGGGACATCACAGTCACATAGGCACGGGTTGTTTCCTTCAAAATGGGTGAAAACAAGCGTTTTTTTGGTTTTTCCCTTTATCCCCTTATCGTAGCACTTCGTGTGATTTTCCTCATATGATTGGGAGCTGGAACTAGGGGCTGATCCCTCAAGCGGTAAGGCTTTTGACAGCTGTGCGAGGGCCTTATTTCCTTTGTTAATCGGAATCTCGCATCTCGGTGCTGAGTGCATTTTTCATTAGAATTTCCCCCTGGACAACTGTGATCACTGATTGCGCCCACCAAGGACATCACAATCGCAACACAGGGAGGGCAGCTTTTTACCCTTTTTCCATAGCACAGGCCGATTGGTCCGGACGTGAAAACCTTATCAAATGGATCATAATACCTTATCGCATCTAGGGGCCTCTTTCCTTATCGAAATCGCGGTCGGGAAGGAATTTCAGCAGAAGAGAGAGATTTATATTGCGCAACCGCCAATTGCCGATTACGATGGGTGACGTCATTACCGCCACGTGTCACCCTGTGAGAGACGACACATGTCACCCAAAAATGGCCCCAATTGACCCCTGAAAAAACTGACATTGAGTTACACGTGTTCACCTGCCACGTCAACATCCGTACTTGCCACATCATTGTTGACATCAGCTGCCATGTCAAATCGATGGACCAATCAAAGGCTACCACATAGCCCCCTTGGAGGAGAGAGAAAGAGGCCCATCGAGCTCTATTTTTCCATGCTTTCCTTTGTATTCAAAAATCGGCCCTCCCCGGCAATTTTTGTCCATATCGCAATGTCGGCGATTTTTTATAGTTTTAGACCTGTGACCCTGTCGATCGTCGATCGCCGATGCCACGTGGAAGAGAGAGAAAGGGGAGATATGGCCCTTGTTTTTCAAAGAATTTCCTTTGTATTTGGTTTTCTTGGCCCTCCTGAGGATTTAACACTAAATCGCAATATCAGCCCCCACATGGTCTTTCCAGTTTGGAACCCTTCGATACACCTATCTGCGGGCTGTTGTGATGCGGGATTGCGCCACGTGGAGTAGAGAGAAGGGAGGAGGCCTGCTCCTGTTTTGTTCACCTTTCTTATTTTAAACTTTTTAGACCCTCCCCCAGCAATTTCTCATTATATCGCAAGTCATCCGCCGCAAATTCTTTGAATTCATAACCTCCTCGATCCATAAATATTGCGGGATGCGAGGTTGCCAAGATGCGAGAACCCGCCACATGGAGGGGAGAGAAGGGGGGGTGACCCAACTATGTTTTGCCTGCCTTTCCTGTGTTGAACTCTTTCGGCCTCCCCCAACGGTGTAGCACTTTGTCGTAAATTGGCCCCCGCACAGTCTTTGGGGTTTGCTGTGACTGCAGACCTACGGTGAAAGCCAATTTGTGGGATTTTTCTCATACTTAGCCATTTTTCTTCATTTGCTGGGTTTTTTCATGGTAATCTTAAAAGTGCTTTAATTGCCACTCCAGGAGCCAATTTTTGGACTTCTATATACCATTAGAAAGCTTTTTGTGAGCACTAGGCATTGGAGGGGGGTTGATCAAGCTCTGAGATCTTCTATGGCCTAGGACAGTGGCTCCAAAATTCACTTCTCTTAGGAAACCTTGACCAATTGAAATCCACAATGCGGTGAGTGACAACAGATGGAGTAAAACTGATGCTTTGTTCATATAGGTTGAATCTGATAGCATAATTGAAATGCCAACAAATTAGTTTTTGTCCTGAACGAGGTCATACTACATAGCACAAAATGGTTGTAAACAATTTTCGTGCCCTCTCTTTTAACACTTGATAAGATAAAAGATATCAACAATTATGGTTGTTGTTGTTGGTTGAAGCAATCATGAAACATCTTCTTTGAGGTGAGAAATTGCATGTCAATTTCCCATAGTTATCAAGAGAACAAATATTATCATGATTTATGCAATAAAACCAATTATGAGAACCCTCAAAGCAGTGCTTGGAGCAAGATGCAGAGATCAGGATTCAAGAAGGAGTAACAAGTACCAAGAGAAATCAAGCAAGAAAGACATACTGGACATATTTTTTAATTCATGTTAATCTATGGATTAAAAAATATTTTGACACTAGGACACGTCAAATGAAGATAATTGTGAATGAGGAGAATGATACAAACCTAGCATTCCTTAGTAATATAAATTATTTGGTCTTGCATGATAAAATGATAGATATGATTGGCATAAAACAAGATACTCTCAATATGGATAATAAATCATTTATGCACTATAATGATAAAATGGGTATGCTACATTATTCTCACTTTGTTGCATTGGAAGATCATTGAGATAGAAAATGTAACAAAGCTCTAGAGGCATATGAAAATAATGATCACAATTTTAATGAGATGGAATTTGAAAAGTCTTTTGACGTTAAAGACTTTTGCAACTTGAAAATAGATAAATATGAGAAAGTGGTTCTAAGGAGAGAATTTGAAATGAATGGACAATGTGAAGTTGGAACTTAGACAGACCAAAGAATTTCAAATTCATGCATTGGAATACAAACAGACAACAAGTTATGCATATATAAAGATGTAATTTTGGAAGGAAAACTTGTTAGCTAAGTGAATTGTGGAGGGACATGATTTAAATTGATATAAAAGGGAGTGAAATATAGAGTGAAAGAGGAGTAGAGAAGAAAAAGAGGCAGAGACAAAGTACATAATAGATTCAAAGAAAAAGGAAGAACTCAGAATTCAAATTCCAAGTAAACCAGCAAAGTAAATTTGTAATATTGTCAGGGGATTGGTGTCTCATTTCAAGTAGTAGCCTGAAAAAGAACAGGTTGAAGTCGGTAAGAAGATGGAGTGGGTGCTCCCAACAAGTTGTAGGTTGTATAATAAAAGAGAGGTTGAAGCCTCCTATAGATAGAAGCCTACAAAATTTGATGTTAAAGATGGAATGGGTGCTTGCCTTTACATCACAACAAAAATTTATCGTTTTCTCCCTTTATGGTTTTCCACTTATATTTGGTATCTACATGTGTTGGATGTATTGCTTGTGTGTTTGATTGTGAATTCATGGTTAATTGTTAACTCTACAAATTGTTAAAGAAAAGAAAAGTTTAAAATTTTGTTAAAATAATTTGAAATTGGACATTGCTAAAAGACATAATTACTTATCTCCCCCCCCCCCCCAAAGTAATTGCCTAGTTTCCAAAAATTGGTATCAAAGTGGGTTCCTTTTGTATCGACCTAATAGCTAGAAGGAATATCTAACTCATAGACATGTCCAGACGGGAAGTATGTTAAACAAATAAAACTTCTTTGTTTAATGGTACTAATTATACCTTTTGGAAAATAAGAACGGGGACATACCTAATGTCCCTTGGTGTTGATGTCTAGGGCACAATGGAGAATGGCCATGATGAACCACATGTAAGATAACAAAGAAGAAAAGCTTGAATTTTCATCCAATTTCAAAGTCATGAATGATATCCTTAGTGGGCTTACTGAATCAGAATTTGTAAAAATAATGCATTGTAATACTGCAAAGGAAATGAGGGATAATCTAAAGAACATTCATGAACGAGATGGTAAAGTGAAATTGGCCAAATTACAAGTTTACAAAATGTAGTTTTTGTCCTTGGGAATGAATTATGATGAAGACATAGCTAACTTATTTCTTAGAGTTGATAAAATTTTTAATGCTATGAAGGGTGTGGATGAAAAAATAAGGAGTCTACAATAGTCCAAAAAGTGTTGAGATCACTCCCTTCCAAGTTTAATCCCAAAGTATCAGTGATTGACGAAATGTATAACATTTAAACCCCAACAATGAATCAATTTCTTAGCTCTCTAACAACATATGAAATGAGAATTACAAAAGGAAAGGCAACCACAAGGGATGCAACATTCAAGGTAGATAAGAAATCTACAAGAGAACAGGAGTGCTCATGTTCAGACTTAGATGAAGAAGAAGCAAAATTTGTGAGAATACTGAAGAAAGGGACAAGCAAGTATAATGGAAAACTCCCTTTTAAGTTCTTTAATTGTGGAAGAGTTGGCTAGTATGCCTCAAAGTGTCCTTTTAATGAAGGAAGAACAAAATCAAAAGGTTAAAAAAAAAGAACAAATACAACATAGTGAAGAATGAGAAAAAGTTTAAAAAGAAAATCTTTTATACACAAGAAGATAGTAGTTCCTCTAATGATACAAATGAATCTTCCGATGAAGAGAGAATTAGTGAATTCATGCTTATGGCCCTAGAGTCTCAATCTGAAGGAATGAAATAAGAAGTCAGAAAAGAAATGAAATCAAGAACAGATTTGTTAATGCAAGAACAAATATAAGCAGGAATGGTAATCCATTTGGCTTGCTTTATGATGTTGATGAATGCTACTATTGCCACAACTTTGGACATAAATCTTATGAATTTCAACTCATAAACTTCATAACATCGTCTCAAGTTAATCATAAGATACAGGAACCCATCAGGTGGAAAAGGAAAAATGAAGAGAAGAAAATTGGTAAGTGTGGTCTTGTTCTTTATGCTCAAAATCAAAATAGCCAGTGGTATGTAGAAAGTGGTTCTCTAAGCATATGACGAGAGATAATAGTAAGTTCCTAACTCTAAATGAAAACAAATTTGGCAATGTCGCCTTTGGCATGATGCATGAGGGAAAATAATGGGAAAAGGTACAATAAACTTGAATAATGGAAGAGGCAAGGCATATGATGTATTGTTTATGGATGGATTAAACATAACTTGTTGAATGTGATCCAGATGTGTGACAGAGGACATGATTTCACCTTCAGTGCTTAGTAATGTGAAATAAAGTTAGTTACAACAAGGAGGATATTGGCCAAGGGAATATGAACAACAAACAATGTATATTTTCTAAATGAAGACAGTGAAGAATGTCATTTGGGCAAAAACGATGAGTGTTGGTTGTGGAATAGAATGCTAGGGCATATAAACTTTTATTATATCATTAGACTCAACAAAAAGAAATTTATAAGAGAACTACCCAAAATTACTAAGCCACAAAATCCTATCTGCAGGTCATGTGAAATGGGGAAACATGGTTGTGTTCCTTTCAAGACTAAATATCAGTTACCAACCAACAAACCACAAAACAAAGTACATCTCAGGCCTAACTGTGACAAAACACCCTATGAGTTTTGGCATGGAAAACAAACATCAATTAATCACTTCAAAGTATTTGGAATTAAATGTTATATTAAAAACAATGATGAGAAATTAGGAAATTTTGATGTTATGGTAGATGAAGGGATCTTCTTAAGGTATTCGATTAAAAGAAAAGGGTACAAGTTCTACAACAAAATACTGCTCAATATTTTTGATTGTATAGATGTGAAAGTTGATGAGGAAGTATATCGCAAAAGCAAGCAGACATGATTTATAAATCCCTCTGATCAACCATTTAGTTAAGAAGAACAAGAACAGAGTAAATATGTTGAGGAAGCATAAACCCATTCAAAACCACCTTTGAGGTATATACAAAAGAACCATCCTAAAAATTCAAATTATTAGTGATAAGAATGTAGGGGTACAAACAAGAAAAAAAAAAAAATAGACATCAAATCAAGCTCATATTTCCATCTTGTTTGTTAGCACTTAGAAAGTTTATCTTGGTTGTGGAAGAGAAGATTCCAAGTTAACCTTTTCAATCCATTTGATAGATTGAAGGCTAGCCCCTTCAATCCATAAAGGGATCTCTATGACCTTTACATTGTGGCTATATCTTTAGATTTGTTGTGTTGATGTAGGGTTTGGTTGGGCCTGAAATCAATAGCTCAATGGGTGATGGAGTCAAATAACTAGGTTGAGATAGGTTTACCAAGACAATTGTCTATCTAATCGGGATTGATAAAGGCAAGATGGATAACAGATCCTAGAACTTTGTCATTTGTTGTAGATGGATGAATAATAAGAAGAACATCCCACCACTATAGGGCATGCACAATGAATCCTAAGGTGGATTTAGAAGATTAGGATGGGAACCTTTGAAAAACTTAACTCATAACATCAAGAGCAAAATGAATTCTGAATTAATTTGTCTTTTCCAAATATTCAAAGGGAATGTAGTTATGAGATTATTGAAAGAGAAATTGAAAACATAGAGATACATACTAAAATCCACTATCTCATGAATCTTTATATCACTTGTTAGAATCTACCGATCTTGGAAAATGAAATAATTGAAGCATTCAAAACACACAGACAGTGACTATAATTTTTAGAAAATCCAACCCTTTCTTCATATTCTTAATGAAATCTATAGAAAATACAATAGAGTTCAGCTCCTTTAATTTTGGTAGCTATAATTAAAAAATATTTACATAATCTTTGAGAGTTTAATTGACAAAAATCATAGAAACCCTTTCCTCTAAGCTATTTGGATCACTAATATGGTACATAATCCCTAGTCAAAACAGAGTACAATGTTGTTATATGCTCCTGTTGCTAGTATCTTGGAAGAATAATGAGCTATCTGTTGCAAGATAGGATATGGAACAGACTGTTGCTTTACAGGATTGATCTTTGAAGCTAAACTCACAATCCCTCCTTGTAGCCAACTAATGCATGAACCTAGAAATGGTGCCAAAACTATGTAATTGTCTTCCTTCTTTGTTGCTTTCTTTCCTCATGTTGACTCGTAGTCCTTAGGCCACAAAATTATCAGATATCTTACTACATTATACTCAAAATAATTACTACTTGATGATTTAACCATGGTAAACCAAAATGTTAAATATCTATTAGGGTTTATTATAACAAAAATTAGGGTTTATACTATACTCTGCCCCTGGAGTCAATTGATCACTTCCCTATGTCCTCTATAAATTGAGCAAGGATGTCCAACTTATCTTGACTCCTTGTCAACCTCCTAGTTATATTTTGTGAGCTTTTATCAGTTTTTAGGGCTTTTCCTTTGTTATTCTCAGCATACTCTATTTTTCTCTGTCTTTTCTGACTTTTTGAAACCTACTCTATTTTTTCTTCTTCATCAAGGATGATGACGACTTATTTGTACCTAGGATTCATTCTGGCTTTGCATTTCAACACCATATTGTTATTAGGCCGAGTGTGAGGCCTCTTTCCCATAACCCTAATTGTCTCGGCTTCCTCATCTTCTATTTTAATTTTTTGTTTACCCTTTTTGCTCTTTGAGATTTCCTGTTTTATTTCCTCCTTCTCTACTAAATTTCTATATTGGCTTCTTTGGCTTCTAGTCCTTCCTTCATAAACCTCAACCTCAACCTCTGGTATTTTCACAGGGACCTCCTCATGTCTTTCAACCTAGGGTTGGCTAGATTCTCCTTTGGTCTCATGAGCTACAACGTGAGGAGAAACTTTGCTTTGGCCTCTTTTTGATCTTCTAGGTACATATGGGTTTGGGTTCCTTTGTCTCATTTGCCTTAATGTTTCCACTTGCTTATTCAACTCATGGGTATATAAAATCTTAATGAGACTATGATGACAAATATCATGAGCTTTTGTTTCAAGTCTCTTCCCTGCCTTAGTGCACATTTTCAACAAATTTTTATGTAGGAAGTATGGCAAATTCATTTTCCTAAACCCTGCTAAGTGACAAAGAACCCTCATGTGATATATGTAAGATTTGGAATACTTACCTTCACAAGTGAAGAAAATATGGACAGTTCTAAGTGAGGTATCCCATTGAGGTTTTAGTTTGCTCTGGAGGACCCCTACATCCCAATCTTGATTTTTGCAACCTTCTCTCGGGAAGAAATTCAAATCCATATTTAGAAACATCTGCTTCTTGAACCACCTTTCACCTTATGTTGGAAAACTCGTTGCTTCAGCAATCGACTCTTCTGTGACAAGGAACTGTAATGTCCGGATTCTAGCTATATTATCATCGAAAGAGAAGACAAAATCATGGCACCAATTGAGGTTGTACCCATTAAAACATTGAAAGATTGGTTCCCAACCTTCACTTCTGAAAAGATCAAGCATTTTAATGTACACTTCAAAGTACATTCCATTAGGTTTGAACCTATTCACATGGCTATATTGACCCATTTTTCCAAGCTCCAAGACCTGCAACACCTTCACTAACCTTGCAATAACTTAACAGGGGACAAAAAAACAACTAACCCTCTTTCTACACTGGAAAACAACAAATCTAGGTTTGCCCGGAAAAACCGTTTTTGGGCAAAACAAAGTAAAGTAGGGTTTGGTTTAAAATGGATCAAATGGGCTCAAAATTTTTGGAAAATGTGACATCATGAGGGGGGGGGGCATTATTTTATAAACCACCTCTTGGATGCTCAGAAAAGATGAATTAACATGTCGGAAATTGAGTTTTGAATTTTTTTAAAGCGCTACGAAAACATTTCGTAGTGATACCCGATTTTTTGCTATAAGTGAAATCATATAGTGAAACTTTGCATAAACTTAGGGTTAGGAAAAAGGGTTCAAATGACACATTTCCCAAGGTTTTTCCAACCTTATAATGAATTCAACACCCCCCTTTTTATGTTTATGACTTGCAAAAATATAGACTAACATCCCTAACTTGACATGAAGGTGTAAACCTGATACTAACATTGTCCATGACTAAACCAAAGAACTTTCTGAAGCAAGCAAAGATGAACATTAGATAGATGCCATGAATGAGGAACTGAACCAGATAGAAAAGAATGAGACTTGGGAGTTGACACAAAAACCAACAAATAAAAACATCATAGACACAAAGTGGGTCTTCAAAAACAAATTGAATGAACAAGGGCAGATTGTTAGAAACAAAGAAAGGACCAATATGCAAGGGCTATGCATAGGTAGAAGGATTAGAATTTGAAGAAACGTTTTCCCTAGTGGTAAGGCTAGCATCAATTAGAATGTTCCTAGCATTTTCTTATCACAAAGACTTCAAAGTATATCAAATGGATGTGAAGTTTGTCTTCCTTAATGGAGAGCTTGAAGAAGAAGTGTATATAGAACAACCTTGAGGGTTCCAACTATCAGATAATCCTAATAATGTTTGAAGATTAAAGAAGGCACTCTATGGTATCAAGCAAGCACCATAAGCATGGTACTCCTGTTTGACAAATATATTAAAAAACAAGTCTTCAAGAGAGGTACAACTAACAAAAACTTGTATATAAAATCTGATGATAAAGAACTTTTGATTGTAATTGTATATGTTGATGACATAATATTTGGAAGTGACGAAAAATGCCTAGTCTAATGGTTTTCTAATGAAATGAATTCAAAGTTTGAAATTTCAATGATTGGAGAACTTTCTTGCTTCCTTAGTTTGGAAATTATACAAAACTCAAAAGGCATGTTCATATCTCAAGGGGAATACTTAAGAGAAATTTTGAAAAAATTCAAAACGGAGGATCGTTCCCCTATCACCACTCCCATGGTTGTTGGATGAAAGCTAAGAAAAGATGATAAATCATCCGACGTTGATAAAAAGTTGTATAGGTTTATGATTAGAAACCTATTATACTAACAACTTCAAGACCATACATAATGTTATAAGCTGGGTTAGTAGCAAGATATCAATTAGCTCCAAAGCAAGGCCATCTCTTAGTAGCAAAAAAATATTCAGATATTTAAAAGTCACAATGGATCATGGAATGTGATATCTAAAGAGAGAAGCTTCTTATTGATAGCTCACATAGATGTGCATTGGGCAAGTTGCACAGATGATAGAAAAATTACAAGTGGCAATGCATTTTTCTTAGGAGAATCATTGATTGCTTGGTTGAGCAAGAATCAAACCTCAATCTCAATATCTATAGTTGAATAAATTGCAACGACAACTTATTTCACACAAGTATGTTGGATGAAACCGACTCTTCAAGACATGAAGGTAACATACAATGAACTAATCTCTATCAATTGTGACAATACAAGTGCAATAATCATATCAAAGAATCCAATACTTCACTCTAAAACTAAACACATTCCAATCAAGTATCACTTACTCAAAGAGTAGGTTGTTGTGTAGATTTTAAAGTTGGAGTATATATCAACTAAAGAACAAATAGTTGATATATTCACCAAGATTTTGGCAAGATATCCCTTTGAATATCTAAGGCAAAAATTGGGAATAGTCAGTCTTCTCATTCTCACTAATTTACTTTCAAAGAGGAGGCATTTAAGGACTACTGAATCATTTAAAAAGATGAATAATCTCAAGGGGAGTTTCTAGAATGATATTAATAGCAACAATAATTTCTATATAATTACACAAAAGAAATATTTAGTCACATTGGGAGCATGAAAAAGGAGAAAAGGACAAAAGCCTTCACATATTGATGGGTCTAGCCAAGGAACCAAGGTACTCTGACGTGGTACAGTAGCTTCCCTTTTTTCTCAATACTTGTAATCATTTCCACTAGAAAACATATATTGGTGATGGTTGCAAATAGGTATTGTCCATGCTTTTAAAACATGCAATAGATAGAGTATTGGAAAAGCTTCAAGTCCTAGATTATCATAAACTGGACCAACAAGAATAGCAGAATCCAAAATGGGAACAAAAGTCCTGACTATTTGTAGCCTTATCTCCTATTATGAGCAGAGCCATAGAAGCAAAAAAATCAATTTTCTACGGATAATTAAATTCTAAGGCAAATATGAAAGTCAGTTTTGTATGGATAATTAAATTTTAAGGCATATAAGTTTTCTAAAGATACATTCCATTGAGAAAAGGAAACCTCATTGAATAAGAAGATCTCATAAATGATTCACAAAAAGAAGGCCCAATCAAGTCAACAAAACATGTTATGCCCAAGAAATTCAAATAAGACAAATTTGTATGAACATGAGAGAGATCATGGTACATGAAGCCATCTCATGTGATCTAAAAGAGATAGAAATGAAACATATTCGTGAGGTGACTGAGAAAGTATATTAAAAATGTTACTTCCTCTGCAAAATTCAACCATCAGGAAATATGAATAGTTGTCCATTGGAAGAAGAATAAAAAGATAAGAAATAACACACACACACACATACAAAGAAAGAGATATTGACAACACTAACATCTGTATCAAACAGAGGAGCCTATATCAAACATGGTTGACACAAGCCCATATTGCTCATAGTAACAACAGTACAAAGTATAAAGAGACAGAATCATACGGGGAGAAAATGAACAAGCAAAGCAGCATGAATGAATGAGCAAAGGAAAAGAGACCATTCCTTCACAACAAATGGTAAAATACTAAATGCTAAAGCCTGATGAAGATGCAGGGCAAGAGAGAAATAATTTACAACAAGAAAAGAAACATTGAGCATATGACAGACTGGCAAACAAGACCTCCAATGTGTGCAATGTTACATGGTCTAGTATTCTTCATCATCTATGGTGGACCTGCTATGTGTTATGCATTAATAGAATATACTCAAAACACTTTGTGTTAATGTCAATATTGGCAGGAGATACATTGTTACACAAACTAAAAAATTACATATTGTATGGATCTAAAGCATGTGTTATAAATATAGTTTGAATACCTAAGATATATGTTATCAGGTCAGAGTAGTTACAAAATGTGAATTCCAAAACAAAACAATGTGCTCTAACTATTAGCTTAAGTGCTTGGACCTGAAGGAAGAGAAAATTTAAGGGAACCTAGTTAGCAGACAAGAGAAGTTACACAGGATTGACGAAGCAATATTTCAAAGGGAAAAACGACGTTATGGATGTCATAGAAGATGCCAAGACAAACGAGAGGCAAAGGGGAAGATTATCATTCCTTTTTCGTTGATAACAAAGGGGGAACTAATAGAAAAATCGAAGTTTCCATCAAGGCCAGAGGGGGGTATTTTTAGTGGTATTGGCGTTGATGGAGAAGATGTTTATGAGGAAGCTAAAGGATTTATGGCAAAGACATTGGTATCGAGTTCCTATGTCAGTTGAAGGATTCTTGCTCACGCAGTTTGATTCCTTCTTACACGGGTTCTAGATCAGGTGTTGAATGTTTATCATACTTTCTAGAGTATTGGCGCAAATCGAGCACATGGGTTTTGAACATTGAAGGGTTGAGATGGTTGAGCGTTATTCCATTCACTCCCAGGTTGTCATGAAGTTGTGTGAATTTTTGGTCAAATTTCTTGTCAGATTATCTCTTAATGCGCAGGTAGTTGGTCAAGTGAACTACACAAATGCTCCATTACCTATATGATTGCTTACTAAGCCTGTGAGATTTGCATTGGTAGTCAAAGTATGCATCCTCTATCTCACTAAACACGAAAATTGCTACTCAAAACACATAGTCTACTAGTCATATTGCTACACAGAAGAATGTAGGTGATGGAATTCAAAGTGTGAGGTGGAACCAACTTCAATATAGCATGATAAAGTTGTAAAATGAAACTTTGAAAGCTTGTTGTTGAATGATCTCTTTGTGTGAAATGTGTCAAGAGCCTTGAGAAGATTGTCAGCCAAGAGATTTAGCTTAGTGGTGCTTGACAAATAGAATGCTTATATGTTTCTTGCACGGGCTAATATATGTGCAATTGAAATTTGTGATTGCTTCAATTATGCTTGACAATTGACAATGGTAAAAAATGAGACATATAGTTGCAATTACATCTAAAATTCCACATTCATTGTTCACATTCATTATTGGTGATCATGATTTTTGTTCTAGTATTTCATATATGTTACCACCTAAAATGCATGGTCATTTTTGCATTTTTCAGAGGTATGTTAACTAGTAGAATTCTACTAGGGAGCACACTCTTGCAAGGTATCTTCAAACCAATTATCATTAAAACATGGGAACCATCATACACTTTGCTCATGGTAAATAAAAAAAATTGTAATCGGTGTTGTGGATATTCTATATGGAGATTACAATCAATGTTGTGGAGATTATGTATGGATATTACAATCAATAATTGTGTCAATTTGAAAGGATATTGTGGATGGATGGAGTAAAAGTGATCCCTTGTTCATACAGGTTTAATCTGATAGCATAATTGAAGTGCCAATGAGTTAGCTTTTGTTTAGAACGAGGTTGCACTGCATAGCACAAAATGGTTGTTAACAATCTTCATGCCCTCTTTTTTGACACTTAGTTAGATAGAAGATATAATAAATTATGGTTATTGTTAGTTGAATAAATCCTAGTATTCCTCCTCTAAGGATGGCTACTACATATTCATTAATCAAGAGAGAAATTGCATGAAAATTTCTCATAGTTAGCAAGAGAACAACTATTATCATAATTTCTACAATAAAACCAATCATGAGAATCCTCAAAGTAGTGCTTAGAGAAGGATGAAAATATCAAGATTCAAGGAGGAGCAACAATTGCCAAGAGAAATAAATCAAGAAGTCCAAACTTAACATTTTTTTTTTAATTCTAGTTAATCTATGCATTAAAAGATATTTTTCATACTAGGACAAGTCAAATGAAAATAATTGGAATGAGGAGCATGATACAAATTGGCATTCCTTGATGATATAAAGTTAGTGGTCTTGTATGATAAGATGAGAGATATTATTGACAAAAACTAAGCTATCGTAAATATTTACAATAAAGCATTTATGCACCATAAAAATAAAAGGTGTATGCCACATTATTCTCACTTTGTTGCACTAGAAGATCAGTCAGATAGAAAACGTAATGAAGCTTTACAGGCATATGAAAATAATGATCACAATCTTAATGAGATGGAACTTAAAAAGTCTTTTGAGGTTAAATACTTTTACAATTTGAAAACAAATGAATACGAGAATGCAATTCCAAGGAGAGAATTTGAAAACAAATGAATATGAGAATGAAATTCCAAGGAGAGAATTTGAAACAAATGGACCATGTGAAGTTGGAAAGACAAACCAATTCATTTCAAATCCTGATATTGGAATACAAATAGACAAAAAGTTATGTATATATAATGATGTATTTTTGGAAGGAAATGTCACTATCTAAGTGAATTTTGGAGAGACTTGATTTGAAATTTCCAGAAAAGAGAGAGAAATATAGAGAGGAAGAGTAGAAAAAGCGAGATATAGGAGAAGAGGAGAAAAACAGGCAAATATAGAGTACAAAACAAAGCCAAAGAAAAGGAAGAACTCATCATTCAAATTCCAGGTAAACCAACAAAGTAAATTTGTGGTCTTGTCAAGGGATTGGTGTCTCCTTTTAGGTAGTATCCTGAAAGAGAATAAGTTGAAACCTATAAGAAGAGGGATTGGGTGCTCCCAACAAGTTGTAGCTTATCAGAATGTGTACAATTGACTAAGTGGCCATTAGATCTTTTGAAAATGAGAGAGGAATAGAGTAAAAATGTGATATTCACTAGTGTCATTTGACTAATTCATCGGAGCAATGTGTGTGCCACTATTATAAGTAATGTGGATATCATAAGAGTATTGCACAAAAAATTAACAGAAATATTTTCAAAAAGTATTAATGTGCTATTGGTGGTTTGACATCAACGTATTGCTTCCAACTTAAATAATCGTTTTTGTAACTTGTGGAGAGAATATGTTTGTGACTAATCAATATGGTCACTTGTTTTAAGCAAGTATCAATATTGAGTTACCAGTCCACCTGGCTCCCAAACGCGTTAATCGAAGGGGCTCAATCCAACATCCATTATTCAATGTTGGAAATCGACAGCCACAATGTAGTGGGAGGGAAGGGATGGGGTGCCCCTTGCGTCAATAAGTAGGGGGGGTCCACACTCGACCTTGAGTGTAGTTCCTCCCTTAAGTTTCCATATGGTGATTTAAGATTTAAGAGGAGGGGTCCACAAGTATTAACCTTAATCTTGCCACAAGCTTATATATATGTGAATTTGTTTGCGACTTATCGAAAATGGTGTGGTGTGATGGGAAAATATCTTGGTTATATAACATGAAATTGGTTGTTTTTCTCTTATTTTCTAGCTTTTGTTTCGTTGAGGCCTTAACATCCTCCCCTTATTTTTTGAGAAAGTTAAATGGATCCCTTATAAATTTTGTTAATATCCCCTTGGGTTGTTTCAGGTTGAGTTTTTTGTTTTTTTGTTTTTTTGTTTTTTTGTTTTTTTTGTTTTTTTTGTTTTTTTTAGCTTTGTCATTAACTCTGCCTCCCTGAATATCTTCCAACGATATATAATTTCATTTTTTATGATTTATGGATTAAAAATTATATTCTTTTAAAGTTCTTGAGATGCTTTCGTTGTCTTGATGACTTGACATGTGTCATTCCCAATGAGCTTTGGTTGAATTTATGCGCAACTCCATTCTAAAACATCCACATCGACAATTAAGATAACTCCCCACGGAAGAAAACATATACATATATATTAACAAATTGTAACATGGACTAACATATTAATATAATATTAATGTAATATAATACATCTTAAGGGGGCCTAATGGTTAAGAGCATGTGTTTCCTCCTAAGAGGTCACAAGTTCAAAACCGGACGGGGGTAGAGTATGTTAGCCTTCATAGACTTAGCAGTCAAATCATTGCCCGGAGGTGGGTCCCTTGTCCCACAAACAAGGGGGTCTCATACACCAATTTGGTGTTTGGCTTGGCCGTGACCTTAAAATTGGATAATAATAATAATAAATTTTATATTATATTTGAGTTTGTGTGTATGTATCTATTTATTATATATATATTATTATTTGTAAATAGACTTACATGTATTAATAATTTGTAACATATATATGAATATATTTTATAATTAAATATTATATTACATTTGTAATAATTAATGTACGTAATAATATTATACATATAATATCTATATCTATATCTATATATCTATAGATATATATATATATATATATATATATATATATATATATATATATATATATATATAATATATATATATATATATATATATATATATATATATATATATATATATATATATTATTATGTCAAGTTCTCGATGTTAAAGCACCTTGCTAATGGGAGGTCATGAGGTCAATTATCCTTGATGCTCTTGGGGTTAGACTATGCTAATGAGTCGATGGGAAGTGATCCCTTCGGGTGGATATGCCCCGATGCTTTTTGTGGACATAGCGGCCACCAATCTCTGGTGTCCATGAACCACACACAAAAAATAAAATAAATAAATAAATAAATAAAACTTAGAAAATATTATGTTATAACCCATAAAATGTAAAAATTCACATGAATCTCACATATATGTTTTATCCACCATTGCAGGGGAAGTCTTACTCCTCATATCGTCAAAGCAAAGCGCAAAAGCGGGGTTGCAAAGGAACTAGTCCCACACCATGATGTTCTCATCTGATCACTATATTACATCATGCTCACATGTCTCACACATTGTCACCTCGACATGGGTGTTTCCAAATTATAAGAGTACTCTTTGTATCACCAAACAACCACAAAGCCACAAAAACTGTTAATTGACACCATCTCATTTGACCCATTGTGTTGTTGGTCAGCCCGGGATCACGACTTATCTAAATCACCAGGGGTCTCTTCATTAGCCAAGTTGCGAAGGAGCAAGGTTGCACTTCCACTTAGCCATTGACCAATAAAATGAGAACTTCATATATATATATATATATATCTATATATATATATATATATATATATATATAGATATAGATATATATATATATAGATATATTATTTATATCGTGGGGTACCTATAATCGGTTCCCAATTTATGTTGAATACAGAACTCCACATCAACATGTTATTGAAATAATTCCACAACATACATTATGCCAACTACCCATATTACTTGGTTGAAAATGCCAACAAACCTTTGCCTTGACTGATCAGCCTAGGCATTGGGCTCATAGTTCATATAAATTGCAAGAGGAATATATGGCATGACCAAACGTGTTTGGGCAGGGCTATGAAGTTCTTGGGTAGCAACAAGGTATCCTCACAATGGCAGCGAACGACCTAAGTATTCACAAGCCAATGCACCTAAAAATTAATATCCAAACCCTCCTATGTTGACTATTCAACCCAACTCGTGGAATTTAAATTCTTAGGTGAACTCAAAATTGTGTGTTGAAATCCCACTTTTTCAAGCTATCAAAGATGTGCTTATTTATTCAAAAGTGGTAAGGGAACTTTGTTTCAGGAGGCTTGGCCAAAGACGAAGAGATCCCCAGATTGTCCATGTCATGGGTAAACTATCAAATTTGATGATGGGGGAAGTTCTCGCTACAAAATGTAAGTTTTAGCCCCATACAGAAATTACCTACATACGAATTCTAAAACACAGAAAATAAATAATGCAAGAGCAGAACACATAAAACACATATACACAGAGATTATCCCCTGGATCCCAAAACCGGGACTACCAGCTTGATTTTTCATTGTGTTCCTTTCAATGTTATAATACATATTTATACATGCTGAAGCATCCAATACCATGGACTGAAAACCATTGCATCCAAAAAACATGTGTGAAAATCATGCACAAAACCATAGGTGGTCTGCCCAACCTAACATAGGGTCCAAAACCAAAATTTTACGGGGCACTACCCCAGACCCCATAAAGTGGGGTTACGGGTGCCCCTCAAACCTCCTGTTAACTACGTGGAAAGAATATAACACAACCCAACATTCTCCCACTTGTTGTTTTCTTTCCACAGGGGGCCACAAGAGAGCTTAGTCATTTTTCCAGCTCTGAAATGCCCATTGTCTCTCTACACCAAGAGAACTTTTCAGAGCTCACAGATTTTGTCAATGAATCTGCAATATTCTTCAAAGTGTCCACCTTTACCAGCAACACCTTTTTGTCTTCTATCATATCCCTCACAAATTGATATCGAACATCAATGTTCTTTCTCTTTGAATGATATGCGGGGTTCTTTGCCAAGAAAATTGCACTTTGGCTGTCACAGTCTATCCTTATAGCTCCGTGTACTATCCCCATACTTGAACACAATCTCTGCAACCAAACTGCTTCCTTGCTTGCATGAGTGGCTGCCATGTATTCTGCCTCTGTAGTTGATAGTGCCACTACAGATTGTTTCTTACTCATCCAACTGACTGCACCTCCAAATAGGTTAAACACATACCCACTTGTAGGTCTTCTCTGATCCAGATCTCCAGCCCAGTCTGCATCAACAAAGCCACGGATATCCAACACTCTGTCCAATCCTGGTCTTCCTTGGTAGCACAAACCATAATCACTAGTGCCACGCAAATACCTGAAAACCCGCTCACTGTTGTCCAGTGCTCCTTCCCTGGTTTTGACATAAACCTACTCAATACTCCCACTGCATGTGCAA
>APFE030275393.1:70065-82918 GCA_000404065.3 Pinus taeda
GCAATACTGAATCTGAGACACACAATCATATTGTGCTCTTTGCCTTCTGATCCAACTTCTTCCATTCTTCATCGGACACTCCCATTGGTTTAGTACCCGAATCTACCACGACCCACTGATCTTTATCCACCAACAAATCCTCCATCTTGAGTTTCCACAACTCAAAACTTTGACCATTAAATTTCTCGATCCCTATCTTTCCACTGCTCACCATCTTCTTTCACCACCAGAATCGATCTTTCAAATCTCCAACTGAACAGGGTCTACCACAGGCTCGAGCGAAACCCCTCAGCAACAAAGGCATCCCCTTCAAGCCAAAATTGCTATGATACCAAATGTAGGTTTTAACCCCATACAGAAATTACCTGCATACAAATTCTAAAACACAGAAAATAAATCATGCGAGAGCAGAACACATAAAACACATATACACGGAGATTTTCCCCTCGATCCCAAAACCAGGACTACCAGCTTGATTTTTCATTATGTTCCTTTCAATGTTATAATACATATTTATATATGTTGAAGCATCCAATACCATGGACCGAAAACCATCGCATCCAAAAAACATGTGCGAAAATCAAGCACAAAACCATAGGTGGGTCCGCCCAACCTAACATAGGGTCCAAAACCAAAATTTTTCAGGGCACTGCCCCGGACCCCATAAAGTGGGGTTACGGGTGCCCCTCCAACCCCCTATTAAATACGTGGAAAGAATATAACACAACCCAACACAAAATACTATGATCCTGATAGCCTAGTGGTTAACATACAAGTCAATAACACCCTTATCCCAAACATGTTAATTGACCTAGGTCTTGCTATAAAAGTTATGAAGCTAGAGACCATGGAAGTTCAAGGGCTCTCCATCCTAAGACAAACCCCCACAATACTTCAACTTGCTAAGAGGTCAACAAACAAACTAGAGGGAATTTCAGAGGATGTGGTGATATCGCTAGACTGGTCGAAGTATCGCACCCATTTTATGGTCCTCCAGCCAAACTCCTCATTGGGGGGATATCCACTCATCCTTGGATGACCATGGCTAGCCACTACAAATGCATATTTTGGTTGTATATCTAGTAGTGTGACAATCTCCCATGGCACCTCCACTAAACAACTAACTTAATATCCTCTTTTCAAGCCTAGTATAGACCTTGAAACACGTTTTTAGGCTAACAGAGAAAGAAGTGACAAGAGGAAGTAGTCCATTAAACTTTCTCTATTGGTTAGTATCTCACCATCAAAGAAAAGGCCAAGGACGAAGAAATGAGTGATTTCATTGCTTCTTGAACACCTTTTACATCCAAAAACTCATGCTTCTTTTCCCTTGACATATGCTCAATGTTTAGAACATGAATCCTTAGTTGAAGAAAAATAATAATCTACCACAAAGGCCATTGAATTAGCCTCAGAAAAAATTTGAACATCAATAAAGAATTGACATAGCAAAAAAAATAAAAAATCATTGGAAGTACTGCAAAGGCACATTGATACCTTCACTTAGGACTTCTCTAATATGAAGGGGATTCATCCTTATTTATGTGCAATCAATCATATATATATATATATATATATATATCAAGGAAGGGTGGAGACCCATCCACCAACCCCAAATGCTAGATGAATCCAACATTAAGGGACATAATCAAGGAGGAAATGGAATTTACTTGCAACTGGTTTTATTTATCTGATTTCTAATAGTTAGTGAGTCTCCCTTTTAATCATTGTATCAAAAAAGAATGGAAAATTGGAGATTTGTGTGGACTATAGAGAGCTCAATAAGATAACACACAAATACAATATCCTAGCAAGGACGAAATGTTTTTCTTTCCTTGATGGGCTTAGTGGTTATAACTAGATCCAAATTGCACATAAAGACCAAGACAAAACCATGTACACTTGTCCACAAGGAACATTCACTTATAATGTTCTACCATTCAGAAGGTCTTGGGACATGCTAATTATTATAGACATTTCATTGAATTTTTTTCACAAATTTCTCATCCATTATTTTCCTTACTTAACAAAAATGTTGAGTTCGTATGGATAGTTGATTGCCAGCATGCATTTGAAGAACAGAAGCCTAAAGTGTCTCAAGCTCCTATTTTTATAGGGCCCAATTGGTCCTTCCCTTTTCATATATTGTCATCAGAGAAATTCTAGGGAAATTGGAAGGAGACAATCCGTATGCAATATACTTCGTAATAAAAGACCTCTCGTTGGAAAAATTGAACAATATTGTGATTGAAAAAGAATTCCTTGTCGTGATTCATGCAATAAACAAATTTTGATGTTATATCATAGGATATACAATAGTTTTTCGTATTGACCATGTTTCTATAAAGTATTTAATGAATAAACAAATTACTAATGGTAGAGCAGTAGATGATGTTTTTCATTGCCAGAATTCGATATTACCATCTTAAATAAACCAAAGAATGAAAAATGTGGTTGTTGAATTTATTTCTAGACTACCATCTAATGATAATGAGCCACTTGTAGAAGATGACTTTCCTGGTGAACATCTCTTTGCATTATCTACTAACTATCCCTGGTTTGTAAATATTGCAAATTACTCGGCTATAGGCAAGCTTCCCTAATGCTTAACACCAAAGGAACGCCATAAAATTATCAAACAATTTTATTTTATCATGGATTGATGGTTATCTTTTCTACACTGACCCACATTTGATCATCAAAAGATGTGTGCAGGTAGATTAGATTCATGAGATACTAAAATCTTGTCATGATGGCCCTTGTGGGGGTCACTTTACAGACAAAAGAACTCAGTATGAGTGTTCATTAGGGTTGTTATTGGCCCACCATATTTAAGGATGCCAAGCAATATGTGAAGATGTGTGATAACTACCAACACATGGGAAGGCTTATATAATCAGACAAGATGTTGTTTCATCCATAGTTGGTGTTAGAGCCCTTTGACAAATGGGTCATTGATTTTTTGGCACCAATCAATCCTTATTCTTATCGGAACTCCTACATTCTTGTCTACACTAACTATGTCACAGAGTGGATGGAAATTAAGACACTCCCATCAACAACCGAACAACCAATAGTGGAATTTCCCCATGAAGAAATCTTCACAAGGTTTGGAATACCTCGGGAGATAGTGATCAATGGAGGAACTTAGTTCACTTCAAGGCTTGTTTAAGGATTAATGGAGACATATAAAATCGAGCATATGGTAATGATGCCATACCACCCCAAGACTAACAGGAAAGTGGAAGAGACTAATAAGATCCTTGAGGAAATCATTAGCAAAATTTGTAAGTCGCACCTTGAGGATTGGGTCGATTGACTCCTCGAAACCCTATGGGCCTACAAAATTGTTGGGCTGTGTTATATTCTCTCCACAACTAGCCTACGTAGTTAACAAGGGGATTAGAGGGGGGGTGAAGCCCCCCCCTTTGTTGCATCGATTATGCAGCAGGGGCTCACAAGGGGGGCGGCAGCCCCCCCTGTCCAGGGGGTTTGAGGGGGGTCGAGTAGCCCCCCTATGGGGTTCAAGCAGCACCCGAGAAAAAAAAAATAAAAAAAAAAATAAAAAAAAAAAAAAATAAATAAAATAAAAAAAAATAAAAAAAAATAAAATAAAAATAAAAAAAAATAAAAAAAAAAAAAAAAAAATAAAAAAAAAAAAATAAATAAAATAAAAAAAAAATAAAAATAAAATAAATAAAAAATAAATATAAATTATAATTATAATATATATATATATAATAATATATTATATAATATATATATATATATATATATATATATATATATATATATATAGAATATTTTGGACCGTATATTAGGTTGCGCGGACCTACCTATGGTTTTGTGCATGGTTTTCGGTCCATGGTTTTGGAAGCAATGGTTTTCAGTCCATGGTATTAGATGCTTCGGCATGTATAAATATGTATTGTAACATTGAAAGAAAATAATGAAAAATCAATTTGGTAGTCCCATTTTGGGATCCAGGGGAAAATCTCTGTGTATATGTGTTTTATGTGTTATGCTCTCACATTCTTTATTTTCTGTGTTTTAGAATTCTTATGTAGGTAATTTTTGTAGGGGATTAAAACCTACAAAAACAACATGGAGGACTACGACCAAATGCGTCCATATCAATCAATGTATGGGAAGATAGTGATTTTTCCAATAGAAATAAATATCCAAACACTAAGGACAACAATACAACTTGGAATTAACAGAAGCTCAGAATCAATTTTTCCTCCAAATTAATAAGTTGCCTAAAATCATTAATGATTTGGAGAAAGCACTCTAGCTAAAGTTCTAACATTTGTTAAACCATGCACTCAATCTCACTTTGTTGTGCATATGGAGACTTATATGCCTAATTTTAGGTGGTACACTTCCCAAGTTACAAATGAATAGCATGATTATGATCTTGATTAAGTGGAAGACCCTTAGGCATATCTCCAAATACCTTGGAATGTGTGTTTATAACATTTTGGAGATCCACTAGAGCAGAGGATATATATTTTTGAACATTTGATGAGCACAATTATGAAATTACACCACGGTGTCTCTTTTTAAGAAATTTTGTCATGTTGTTTGAGCTTCTCATTTTAGAGGGTTTCCATTGGATACCTTTAAGCTCAATATTATTTCCTTTCAAGGAAAATCTCATGAAAAGATCCTGAAAAATTAAGGGTCATTATTCCCAATTATTGTAACCATTGGATCCCTAATATAACATCAACACCACTGATTTGGATTGAAATCATGGGACTATTCAATAAACACTCCCCAATATTTAGCTTAATACTAGGCACTTCCCTGAACAATTTATGGCTCCTCCAACTACAATCATTACTTAAAATTATGGTGTTGAAAATACAAAGCAATTGAGAATTTTTGCTAATTTTTCATTAATGAAGTTATGGGTACTACTTGAATCAATCAATATTCTTACCTTTTTCTTTTTTATATATTTTTCTATCGCGAGGGTTTATGGAATACTGATGTTGGTCAATGCATGACAATATATTGTTAGAGTAGCCCTTCAAGCTCTAGAATTTCGACTGTTCCATTTCCCGATCTTATTCCTCTTCACATTCTTTGTAGAATAAATTCTTCTCACTGCATTTACACCTTTTTTATGTACTTGTTGTCACAATTTAAACATAGTACATTTGTTATTATTCCATCCATTTTCTAAGGTTTCAACCTTGTTAATTGAGTGAGGTTAGGAGAGGGAGCATGATGTTCTATTTAGTTGTTAGTGACCACTCTTTTAGTAAATTTAGTATTGTGTTGACGATGTTGGACCTGCCAACATGTCAGGGGATCTCCCTGGTAAGAATTCCCAATTAGACCTCAAACCGTTTGGTGTAGGAGTCCCAACAGTGGGTCATATGGTATCGCATTGACCGCGGTTTTGCACAGAGGCAAGTAAGATGTCCCTGTTGGTAGAAAGGGTGTGACAGTTGTGGTGAGTCAAGGAAGGTGCATGAACGGTTCTAACACGTGGAAAGTGGGTTGAGTGCGCCCCTTGGAAACCTGTAATAGTACGCAGTTTAAAAGGGAACACATGAGTGAAGATGCATCACTAGCTAGAAAGCAAGTTAGCGAGCAATCCAAATTGATGGTTAAACCAATCAGCACATTTCAGTAAGATTCATACATACTTATATAGAATATTCCATACATGCATGTGTAAGCAAACAAATACCTATATCATTTAGAGTAAACAAGATAGTTGGAATACAATACGACATATGCATGAAACGTGTTGGCCGTGTTATATTAATAGGTGTAAGTTTCAGTCATACAATACATCCATGTCCAACCACTGGCCCCGATAGCAGAACATTACAGTCACAACCGCCTACTCCTCCAAAGAGATATACTATCTCTACGCAATGGAGAAGCCAAGGCTCGTTACAATACTATCCAATCTTTCTCTAAGATACTCCTATTGGAAGCTTAGCTGGCCAAAAGCCTCTACAATGAGTTATGAGGGACTATATATAGCAAAGGATGGGGTGGCCCTTGACATTCCCATTTGTGACATTTCATCTACCCTCATGACTCTCTACTCCATGACTGTTACATCCAACTATCGACACTTGAACTTACACTTGACAAGACATTACATACAATCTGCACATGTACCCATGTGAGACAAAATAGGCTTGATCAAGCCATGTAAGACTTCACTATGACTCAGACAACTATTGGAATACCAACTCTTTGACATCCTCATGGTGGTCGACCGTAGCGAACTGATGCCAAGCTTGATAATCCGCGATGGTGTTCGTGTACTCTAAGGCTACATCTTTCTGGAAACAAACTCTTTCCTCCATAGCATCCGGGTACACTGCTCGGGTTCCTCTATCCAACTCATCTGATAGCATGTGCATCATTGTCTTGAGTGTATTCGGACCAACAACATACTTGTGCATGATGTTTGCACTGATCACCAAGTATGGGTTGGTGGTTATGCGCATCAACTCGTCAAAATACGAGTCAAGATCCAGTTGGACCTGTGCATTTGTCTTTGCCTAGGTGAGTGTCCCAATAGATGGGATCACATGTGCGTGCACAACAACATCCATACTCCTGAATACCCGTGCATGGGAAGTCCATAGACTAGTGATGAGATGCGAGAGATCTTCATAGTTCTGGATCTGACTCTGGATGTGTGCCTTCAACTCGACCGCTCTGGGCTTCATCATCTTAGGCAAGTGTAGCAGAGCTCCCTTGTATCTTATTATTCGTGTTTGCATGAAATCAACAGTAGTATGCACGTTCGATAGGATACATGCTCTCCTAACACATTGCTAGTGCCAAAAGTTGAGATGGACAACTACCTTATGCATAGTACCAAACTTGGAATACAATGCCCTCATGACTGTGTCAAAGGACAATACTTCATCTAGTATTTCCTTCTTCAATTCTACTTGGGCAAAGGCTGTAACCAATTCTCTTCCCTCATTGGTCGTCTATAGCACCTTATCCATTCGCTCATTCTCTGCTATCAAGAAGCGAACACTCGAGCTAGTGGCTTCGGCATATGCTCTGGTAGAATCAGCCAATGCTGTTGGATGTTTACACACGTCAGACATGATCACTCATTCTTCAAACTACATAGGAGATGTATGATCATCTAGAGTTGACACTCTGTGAGATTGCACAACTCTATGTTGGGACTCATCGAATGAGATGTTGTGCATCTCCTCCTCTGTATTGTCTCCAAGGATCTCAATGTCTCCTTGGTTTCTTGGTACTTGCTCCTCTTTTGTATTTGGCGAAGTTGATGGATCAACCTCTTGGTGGTGAGGCATGAGGTCGATGTCTTTCTCTAACTCCTATTGCTCCATGTTCGTATCCATCTGCTCAAGTGCTTGTTCAATCTCTTGAGAAAATTCTTGCTATTGTGATGGATCACCCTGTCTGCCTGATGCCAGCTATTAGGATGAGTCGACTACCTGTACAGGGGTAGTTTCATCTGTTTGTACATGTTGCACCCCCTGATGTACCAATTCCTGCTGCACTTCCTTCCCCTATTTACAGTGCTCCTTTTCCTTCCGGAATTTCTCCTTCAACTCATGCAACTCCTTCTATGTTTCCTCCATTCTTCGTTTTTCCCTCTGCCTTTACATATTCCTCTTATCACGTTGTTGCCTCTTCACCTCTATTGTAAAGATGCTTTATGCACAAGTGGTTCTACTTGGAACTTGCAGCTTTGTTCCTCCCCCATGATGTCAACAATCTTCTTCCTGCCCTTGTTGCGCACTAGTATGTTTACCTCTGTTGTTGCTTCAGCTAGTGCTCTCCAAGATGCTGCTTTGCTAACCATTCCACATCGAGGCCGATCAGTTCATTAGGTCTAGAGAAGCTGTGACAATATCTCCATGGGTCTTCCTCCGCACAATGACATGCCTCATGGATCCATGTAAACTATACTCTCATTCAGTGTTCTTTCCCAAGACAATGTGGGTCATGCAGATTGTAACTTCGGGCATCGAATGGATATTTCTTCATCTCCTCCGCTTTGACATTTTCATGCCTGAAATTTTGTATCTCGTATGACTCGATCCACAACGAAAGAGCAGGCCAAGGTGCCTTCTTCTTCCAGTGCAGCCTAGCTGACAATCCTATCGAGATGTGATATGATACTTCCTGCATGACGAGTTTATCCAAGGCAAACATCGGTAGAACATGAAGAGGCTTCTCCATGTTGTACATCCTTATGAAGGTGTCGAACGGTGAGGCATACCAATATGATATATCAATCAGTGCCTCCATTGTTGCCTTCGACATGCAAGGTGGATCCTATTCAAATATCATATTGTACATCGGGGTGACAAAATGATCAAAAAGTTGCGTGATAAATCCTATGAAGCTATCGGATAACATCTTACAATAAGTGTTCACAGAGGTCTCTGTCGATGTCCATGCCCACTTCAAGCCCGGAAACTCCTGACGGCAAAATATTGCATCCAAGATGTAAGTGGACATATAGATTTCTGCTTGCTGACCTTTGGGCAGTTGTCGAGCTCTTGTTACCTGTTCCTTCAGCTAGTGAGCCAACATATCAGACTAGTTGCATGCTTTTCCTTCTCTGTCCAGTTGGTCCAACGCAATCACCCAACTCTGCAGGAAGGTTTCTGTGCTCTCTTGGCCATACAAGCGACATGAAAATATAACCAAGTAGTGATATGCCTTCTGTAGTATCTTCGTCTTGTAGACCTGGTTGGGTGTCATCCTAAATTTGGTCGGCTCCTTTGCCCAGTTGTTCAAGATATCTATGGAGTTGGCATTGCTACTGGGTATGTTGAAGGGTGTCTCCATGGTGATCACGAGATTCTACATATAATACATCTGTTCATAATCATGTGCCCCGAAGGTAGTAATCTTCGTCCCGCTGCCATTGCTCAATGTCATCGTCTCAGGGTCAGTGTGCAAGACAATCCAATGTATCATGTCCACGCATGGTAGCATGGGATACCTGCATGCAATCTGGTACAAGCCGAACTTGTGGATGTTCATATAGACTTGGTGGTCTTTGAGGTCCTCCCCAAATGTGCCTGCAAATGTATCATTGACCTCTCTCCATTTCAACTTGATGTCATTGTCTACAATCAGCTTGGTGTCTTCATAGATCGATAAACTTGTAGACACTTGCTCAACCGTTGCTCTAGTTGTACTTCCATTAGTGTCCTTTGATCCTGCTCTCTTGGAGGCCATTGATCTTGAACTGCTAATAGGCGGACGAACATCTGAGATCTAGAGACATAGTGACATTCATGGCAAGAAATTTAGCTAAAACCAAAGAAAACTTGAGGAACGCCATGCAACATACCTGGGGATTGACTGGCAAGGTTTGCACAATTTTTCTAGGGAGGCTGGGAGACTGGCTACCAGAACTGCACAAAAGGCAGTTTGGGTTGTTGGGAGGTTGCTTGGCTGCTAAAATTGTGAAATGTGCAATCCATACTGGCCTGTTGGTTGTTGGGATTTTGCAATGCACAATTCCAGTTGGCAAGGGTTGCAAGCCAAGTGATTGCATTGTGCAATGCAAGACAGGAGGACAGTCACTCAGTAGAAATGCATTTTCTGAGAGGAAGGACAAGCCTTCCCTTTCAAGATTACGTAATGTTGCCTTTGTGAGGCAAAGTCTGGGCCAAGGCTGCCTAGACCCGCCGACGGGCAAATAAAAGCAAATGTGAATGTGAATGCATGGTGATACTGAGCGTAAGTAGGAGTGAATGACCTTGCATGCAAACTGTGAATGGGAGATTTAGAAAACATAACAACATGCATGTGGGTGAAGCGAGTCGCTGAATCAGTGACCGTTCGTGCAAAATAGTTTCATGCATGTGACAACAGTGAGATGCTAATGAAAACTTAAACGGTGTTAGTACAAGCTAGTATGAATGTAAACGACAACAAGCGTTCACAAAAATCAAGCAAATAGCATTCACACAAACCAAAACACAAAAAGTGACAGAAATGCTCCAAAAGATGGTCAAGAGCACTTACCTGTAAATAGTTGAGTTGGATGTGTCAAAGACTCCTGGATGTGTTGTGGGATGTCAGAGCTCCAAGATCGATGTGAATAAGTGAGCTTTGAAGCATCGAATAAATAAGTTTGAGGCTCATGACGCACATGCCACAAATCTAGGAAAAAGTGACACTTGGAGGAAATATTCTAAAATGATCTTTGCATGTAACCTCCAGCTGCTAAAAATAGATCCCTAAATCTAGGGATTCTTTTTTCTATTTCGGGAAAAAGCAACCCATGCATGCAAGTCCAGTTTTCTTGGTCCCGAGTGGAACCGGTCAACCCAATGGCACATGAATCGACCTGCTTGACTGAGGGGAAAATTTGTGCATTTCTGGGAGGGCGTTGGGCTGGCTGCTTAGAGGGATTGCACAATTTCTGGGCTGAGTAGTTGACTGCTACCCAGAATTGCGCAATTTATGGGTTGAGCAATTATGTTAGGGCAGATTACGCAATTTTTCCAATGAAGTTTGATAGGCAGATTTGTGCAATTCTGGAGCCGAGCAGGCTGCCAAACATAATTTCTCAATTTCTAGAGGGAAGGTTGGTTCCCCTCCAGAATTGCGCAAATTCTTGAGCGAGTTGCTTAGCCTACAGCTGGACCAAGTCGGGAGAAATAGCCTGTGAGGGGGATGCAACAAGCTATCATGCACAGGCTGGCAATCTACTAGAAAACCAGTGAAGCTTGTGTGCTTGACAGTGCAAGACAAGCTACTGAGGATGGTTGGTAGGGATGCTCCAAAATGAGGCTAAGGCAAAATTTTGGAGGGTGGTTGTAGCTGCTACAACATATTGGAAAAAAAAGATCTTGTGGCTAAGGCTCACAGAGGAATTACAAAATTCTCCGTGAGAGGGAAATGTGGTGATACTTTGTGTTGAGATAAATCATAATATTGATTTATGGACTATCTACCTATTGCATAAGCATTATTTTCAACTCAAACCAAATTATAGACAAAAAAGAAGCAAACCTTGTCCACACGACCCAACAAGCCCAAACTGAATCGCTAACATGCTTAGTGTAACAATGTTTGTTTATTATAGATATCATTAAATTCTAGTGATAGGTAAAATAAGTTGCCATAGTGAAGACATGAGTACAATTTAGGACCAAAAAACCAAAAAAAAAACTAAGAATTACAATGAAGCCAAAGAGACTTGTGATAGATAACAACTTGGTTTAATGAAGGAATAGGCAAGCCACTTCTAGTTCCAAATTGAGATGACAAGAGGATGGATAGGAGTAGGGCATAAGTACTTTCTCCATTTTATAGGAGTGTCCCTATTGGTTGCTACTACATAGCCACATGTCAACATCTTCTCTAGCATGCTAACCATGTTTTCCAAGTTGTTGTTGGTTTAATGACATGTAATTTTTTTTTCATTGTGGTGTTTCCATAACCTCCAGTCTTCCTTAAAGAACATCCATGCTAAATTGCATCTCTTCAATGGTTGTGGAGTGTCAGTGGAGGGAGTTACGTGTGGGTCATAGCTCCATGTAATCCTTATTTGTTGCAAAAAAAGTTAGCAATGACAAACCATAGCTAGAACTAGTCGCCCAACCAATTGATCAACCAAGTTTTCAAGCCAAGGAGAAGACCAAAATTCTACATTAAAATCTATGTATGTTCCCATAGTTCTCCCATAGTGTGGGAAAGGATGGATGATGAAGACCCAAAGCATGCAAACTATGGTTCATATTGGGGGGGTGGACAATAATTGATTCATGATGCGAAGATGATTCTAGTGGTTCCACATGGTATTGAAAAGAGTTGACACTTGGTGGATTATGAAGTTAAGTAATGGGACAATTGTCATGTTTACCTTTGAAAAATATGCCCCCCTTTTGTCTAGGTTGATGGCATAATTAGCTTGGTAATCTGCCAGTTGATTAAGATCCCTCTTAATGTGATACCATTCAATCGGGCATGCTAAATGAGAATCTTGATATTGAAATCAACTAATTGTAAAAGCGTTTTTTATGTCTTATGCCTTTGTACCTTTGGTCATATAATTGACTATGAGCTGGGAGTCTACTAACACTAGAAGTCAATATGGGTGAAGAGCTCAAGCTATGGAAATACCTTTCAAGAGTTCATAATTTCCCACCATATCGTTCGTTTGTAATCCAAAGGTTCCAAGAAAAATATCCTTCGATTATTCTTATGGGGCAAAATATAACCCACCCCCTGACACTTGCCTCCCCTTTCTAATATCCATATTTTTAATTTTTTTACTTTCAACTCTCCTTGCTAGATTGAAAGCATGCTCAAGTGATTTAGGTTAAAAGAGATGCACCTCATGTTGGATGCTTTCCTTTAAAATACCCATAATGAGGTCTAAAAAATTATCCTATGAAATGTTCTTTACCTTGAGACTCAACTTTTGGAATTGTATAATGTTATTAGTAATTGACCCTTTTTCAAAATATTTACCAACTGACTAAATATTATATTTCTCTTAATATCCCCAAGTTGTGCTATCAATTCCTCCATAAAAATGGACCAAGATATAATGGAATCATTTTTCCTCTCACGAAGCCATTGATACCATACAAATTGATCTTGTATTAGGATGCAATATTTATCCTTTGTGAGGTTTTCTCAAGCTGTAGATCAAAGTATTACTGCATTTGGAATATCCATGTTATAGGATCTTTACCATCAAATTTTCTCATAATGATTTCCCGAATGAAATAGTTCCTTAGTTCCATATTGAATCCCTAATGACGTGAATCTTGAGGTGATGAAAAATCATGATTTTAGGACTCAATCTATATTTTAATGATTTCCTTATATCCTAATATCTCAT